>MU183906.1:100015-169261 GCA_016904865.1 Pissodes strobi
GTGCTTGCAATTAAAAAATAGCGGAATATGCCTTAAATCAAATTAAAGATTTAGGGAATTTCTAATTAAATTAGGAGATCTGATTCATAATATGGGCATTGTTGTAAACTAAAATAGCGGAATATGTGCCAATTTAAAGCAGGAATCAATAAAAGCTATAAACGGTTTCCAAATTAAATTAAAGATTTAGTGAATTTCTAATTAGATCAGGAGAGCTGCTTCATAATATAAGCATTGATGTACAACTAAAATAGCCGCATATGTGCCAAACTAAAGCAGAAAACAATAAAAGGTATGAATAGGTTCCTTCAATTTCCAGCACTGTTCAACTTGTAGTGCTTTCAATCAAAAAATAGCGGAATGTCTTAAATCAAATTAAAAATTTAGTGACTTTCTAATTCAATTAGGACACCTGATTCACAATATGGGCATTGTTGTACAACTAAAATAGCGGAATATGTGCCAAACTAAAGCAGGAATCAATAGATTCCTTCAATTTCTGGCCCTGTTCAATTTGTGGTGCTTGCAATGAAAAAATAGCGGAATATGCCCTAAATTAAATTAAAGATTAAGCGAATTTCTAATTAAATTAGAAGAGCTGATTCATAATATGGGCAGTGTTGTACAACTAAAATAGCGGAATATGTGCCAAACTAAAATAGGAATCAATAAAAGATATAAATAGTTTCCTTCAATTTCTGGTACTGTTCAACTTGTAGCGTTTGCGATTAAAAAATAGCGGAAACGCCCTAAATTAAAGATTTAACGAATTTTAGGTCAGGGGAGTAGAGAGGCGAACTGATTCATAATGTTGTACAAGGAAACAATAAAAGCTATAAATAATACAACTCAACACCAGGGGCTGCTCGTGGGTATTAGAACAGGGGAGGCTATACCAGCTCTAGGAGAAAAAAATTTCGCCGCAGACAAAAATGTTTTTGAATGCGACGCCCATTAAGGTTTATTTTAAGGCCATAATGCAACAGTTTTTATATTGCAATAAATATAAAACTAGCTTTTATTTTGAATATTACTTTCTTTCGATTTTTTAATAGTTAGCAACATTTAGTAAGAAAAAAAATTGGGAGAATATTTAGATACCATTTTACCTACCTACATTTATGTGTATGTTTAATCTATTTTTTTTTAATTCAACTTACAAACGCATAAAAAATACTGGCTGTTAAAATTGATTATTAGTAAGTCAAACTCTACTCAGTCGATAAAGCATACTCTTCTTGGGACATGCAACAATGTGTTAAAATATACCATAACATATATTTTAAAACATGATTATAAAAAATCAAAACAAATGCGGAACTGTGGAAGGAATCTAGGTAACTAAAAATACAAGTATCTGTGCGGCTAGCCGCCTATGAGCGCTATATTATGCCTGTTAAAATAAGAAGGGTACGTCTGAACTTATTCGAGTCAGGAGGCCACAGTTATTTCAAGGCCAGATGAGGATCAGACTCTGCTAGGCTGGCAATGTACCTGTCCGAAAACGTATCTCATTTATGATTCCACACCAGCGTCCGTTCTCGTGCAGATGATAAGTGGACCCCGTCTATTTAGGTCTCTTTCTTTCATAATAGATGAGACAAGAATGCTAGAAACTGAAAAGAAATGTGGGATGTCGACGGTACCGTCTGGTGCGCACACAGCGTATATTAGAAAGGGTAGAGTAGCAATTGACAGCGGTATAATAAATATTTTGACAAATAATTGTAAATATTTTATTAATAAAAAATCTTAATGAATTATGCCTTGCCTCCTCTGACGAGCAGCCACTGCTCGACACAAATGACGACAAATGCATTGCCATAACTTTTATATATCGAAATAGTTATACATTTTTAATTTGTAAATAAACAAAAAAAAAAATGCGCGCTCAACTTATCACAACAAAAAAATTTAAAAAATATAGCGGCGTTAACTTTTTTTTTGAAAAAATATTAAAATATTTCCGAGCATTTTCGACCTTTTTGAAAATAAATTGTAGCACATTTTTTTTTTTGGTGGGACTGACTATATACACATTTTACATCCTATAATATTATATTCGTCATGGAAGCTTTTATCGATATACACATAGACCATCCAATTTTTGAAGTTGTCTTGTATATCTTCTGTAAGTAAAGAAGACCCATGTTCGAAATGTTGATCCCCTGGTAATATTCCAGACTCTTTCGGCACCATATATTACCTATAATTTGATGCTTTCAGGTCTTACAAAAGTTGAACATTGATTTTGTTAATCGTGAAAGTGGAGCAAGCCCAAGTATTCAAACTTCGTTTCACGCTATTAAACACTCGCTTTGCACCAGACTACGCCATAATAGCTGGTATATAAATATGATTATTAGCATATAGATCGGACGTAATCGATGCACCAAGAATATTGATAATTTTATACGAAGGTTTTACTTTTCATTGTGTTTAAAGGGCCAAGTTTATAGCGAGCTGCAACGTTTCCCTTGGAGTCAATTATAAACGTCCATCTTTACGATGATACAAAAACTACTACATCCAATGAACTGTCCTTTTTCGTTTCGCGTACGGTAGAGTAAAAATTAAATATCTAAAGGCTATTTTCCATAATGCGGTAAAAAGTAATGTGAATATAATGATAACAATCAAATAGTAAATTCTTATATGGAAATTATTCCAACGAAGTCCTGGTGTTTATTCCGTCAAGCATATTAGGTAGGTATATTGAACTTCTCGGGTCTAAATACATATAAAAATTAAATTATCATATAAATTGGTCCTATGTTATGAAGTTGAAACCGAGCGAAAAACGCCATGAAACACGTGAGGGAAACTCGAGAAGAAAATTATATTGTCAGCAAAAACGTTTGCTACCAACCTACCAATTAAATAACATTCTGATGACGCATTTGGTATGGTTTTATTTGTATGGTGCCTCATTTATTCATTAGTAAAGATTTAGGGATCTATATTGAGATATTTAAGAAGCCCTAAATATGATTCTCATAGGTCTCTATTTCAGAAAATTTTCAATTTTCAAACATGTAGCTCAGTTATCTGAACGGCTATAAAACTGATAGTCTATTATCATAGGACTCAAAAATGGCCGCTCGCTTCGACCTCGTGCTAAGTTTAAAAAAATCCTTTTTTTATGAAAATACTAATGGCCCAGATGAGATTTTTCAATGTTGGCATTTTCGAAAATCTTTTTTTTTCTAAATACGCACGTTTCAAGATGGCGGCGAGTACGATTTAAAAAAAAATGATATTTTTGTCATTAATTAACCGATTTTTGAAAACAAAAAACCAAAATACTCAGGAGAATCTATATTTTCCAAAAAAAATATATTAAGAATTTTAAATGTGTAATTTCTGTGTATTTTACTTACTCGTCAATGGGGAACGTGAGCTGGTACTAGACCAAACACGAGACAGCTTAGATTTAGGCGAAAATGGGGACTCGGGAGTTTTCGGGGTCGGGAAAAACGAATTTTGACATTAAAAAAACTGTGTAACCTAGGAGGTAGGCTCCGCGAAAAAAAAATCGATTTTATCGGTGGAAATCGACGAAAGTGGGTGTGGTAGGTCGGACGCGTACCGTTCAAAGGGAAAAAAAATTGGAACTTAGGGGCCCCTATTTAGAGGCCGAGAAGATCTTGCGGAGATAAAGAGGTTAAATTTTTCAAAATTTCCAGACATGAAGACGTGCAAAGATTTTGCAAATGCCTTTATTTTAATTTTAATAGATGAAGTCAATTTAATTTTTGATACATATAAGGAGAACTCATTAAAACGTTTCACTAGATATAAAAGGCGTAAAAACTATTCTGATGCGGATGCCACTTATCATGTTACAGATGGAACATTAATTAAAATATTTCGCTCAAAGATTTTTTATCGAACTCAAAAACAAAAAAGGAACTCACTGAATTTCTATCAAAAAAGTTTTAGAATGTCGAAAAATTAGGCATGTTGTTATCTCACATAATAACATAACTAGCTCAAATAAGCATCTGATAGAAAATTTATTAGAAAATGATCATGAGGAAGCCGATACAATAATAATACTTCATGGAGTGCGTGTGACCGAATATTATGGAAAAGAAATCAAAATTGTAGTTTGATGTTTTTGTTCTTCTAGTTAGTTTTTATAAACGATTAGCCGAAAATATCTCGATGATATAACTGACCGTGAGAAAAACAAAAGAGAAATTGATATGTATAAGGAAAGTGGCTTAATCATTAAGCAGTTCACACAGAAATGCGCTTATTGGTTTTCATGCATTTACTGGTACAGATATACAGGAAGGTTTTCAAAAATAAGTAAGGAATTTTGTGCGAATTTTTTTTTGGAAATGGATGAGACATATAGCATTCTGGCGGCTCTAGCACTATTAGGCAATCAAGATAGTCCCACCGAAGAGATGGAGCTCAGTTTGGAAGAATTTGTATGTTTGCTCTTCAAAAATAAAAATTACAAACGCACTAAAGATTTACGCTAGTACCTGTATTCCACCAAGGGACAAGAAGGGGAAAACTTACCTCCGACCACTGATGCTTTGAAACAACATAACATATCTTAAGGTAAGATAAATAGGCAACTCAAAAAAAAAAGTCCTAATATTTTTATATTATTTTTAGTAGTGATCGGCCTATACCGATATAAATATCGGTGTATCGGTATCGTATCGGCATATCGGCAAATTTTGCCGATAATCGGTATCGGCAAAATTTTGTCGATAAATGTCGGCATTTTTTAAATTAAAGCAATTTTATTTTGAAATACAAATCTAGTATTATAATTTCTTGTAATAAAACAAAAAAACAATCAAATTACTTCTAAATTAATTTTTATTATTTTAAATAACACAGCATCATGAATTTAACACTGCAAATAAAGTGCACTTATGCAATTCCTCTACACTAAACAGGAAATAACAAAAATAAAAGTTTGATACATGTGATTATTCATGACGTAATCAAAAATTAACTTTTTCAAATTGCGATGCAAAAAGATCAGGATTTCAGCACGCTCAGGGATCAATCTATTTCTTCTAATAGGTACAACAAATGTTGCCAGCATCGGAGAAAATTTGGTCACTAAAGACGCTTGCAGAAGGGGCAGATAAAAAAATATCTGCTTGATTTTTAAGTAAAGGCATATCCTTTTTATTGAAATCCCACCATTCAAATGGAGATTCATTTCTGTCAATTGTGGAAGTTGATAGATACAAACTAATTTCCTTTCCAGTTTTTCTAATTTGTTTCAGTACCTTTACTTTTTTTTGATGGTTCACTTACAAAACTTTCTCATATGACTCCCAAAAAGAAGAATACGGTGCTGGCGGATCTCTTTAATGTTTGCAAATTTGCCACTATTTAGATGTTTTACTTACCCTAGTATGTATGTATGTAAGTATATTAAATACTATATTATTAATATTAAATAATTTTTATATCAATGTTTTAAAATTTCGTGCCGATACCGATATTTTATCGGTATCGGCAACTCAAATATCGGTATCGGCCGATTATCGGTATCGGCAAAAAAAGCATATCGGCCGATCACTAATTTTTAGAGCAAATTATATGGCAACCATTTGGAAACATTCTTGCCAAAATACGCAAAGTCTTCCAGATCCAGCTCTATTTGGATGGAAGAGATTAAATGAATCATTAGAACCCATCCCCATGTTGAATCAGCTCCGCAGGCCGTAATTGGTCTCATAAAATGTTGTTGCAAAAAAGGATGTGGTAGTAACAAATGTTGATGTAGGAAAAATCAAATGGTTTGCACCGATGCCGATGAATGCTGCTGCTCTGAATCTTTATGTTCCTGTGCCAATACACCATCAGATTTAGCAAGTCCATTAAAAAAAAAGTTAGTTGGAATTTATAAATCAGCAAATAGTAACAAATTAATATATTTTAGAAGAAAATGCGGAAGAAATTGAAATATTCTCTACCTGTCGACGCGAATGGAATAGCGCCTTACTTTTTTACATTCTTAGGCGTTGTTTTTGCTCCAAGCCCTAACAAATCATATATCGTTGGATGCAGAAAGAAAATCTGCACTTTTACTGTTTAATACATTTTTGCGTATGTTTTTTTAGTGTAACTATTCAAAAAAATTTTAAATAAAAAATATTAATTACTATATATTTTTTTTTAATTTGTTGTATAAATTACATATTTAAAAACTTTTATATATATTTTTAGAAACAACAGATCTTTCCGAGTGTATTCTGTTTTTTTGTTTTCAAAAATCGGTTATTTAATAACAAAAATATAATTTTTTAAAAAATTGTACTCGACACCATCTTGAAACGTGCCTATTTAGAGAAAAAGGAATTTTCGAAATTGCCAACATTAAAAACCTCATCTAGGCCATTAGCATTTTCATGAAAAAAACCTTTTTCAAACTTAGCACGGCATCGAAGCGAGCGGTGATACTTGACTATGATACCTATCGATATTTTTGAGTTTCTTACATTTTCATGCACAGTTTTTTTTTTAATTCTAAATTATGCTTTTATTCAGATTTCGTGAAGACTTGAATACTTTTGAAAAACTTGCGAGAAAGCTAATAGGTATATAAATTCCGAAATGTAGATACTTTGGGCGTACCATTGAAGCCAATCAAGATTGGGATTCTTCTAAAAACGACTCCACTGGATTATACGTAAATCCTCAATAAGAATCAGGTTTCACCTTTCAGGTGTCTGAAAACTGGAAGAATTTAACTTCATCCTTTACATCTGAAACCCCAAGAGAACTGCGAAAATTAAATTCCCAAAAAGTAGCATACAATCTGATGAAAATAATAATTTCCAAATGGTTCAGAACTAATCTCATCCACCAGAATCTGACAATCCAATGTTGAAAGCATTTAGGTCTCTCTTGGAAATCTATAACTGATGCAATAAATAGTGACAAGATAATCTGCGTTATTGCCTAGATTAGAGCTGGAAACTTAATTCCCCAAAAAAGTATCATTACATGTAAAATCTATTATGTCCCTCCCTGTTTTTAGGTGGCATTAATCTTTCAACAGGAGATTCTTGCTTATTGGTGCTTGTCCTTTGCACGCCACTCAAGTGCCTTCTTGCCTGGTCTTCGTCCACCAAGTCACTGCTCCAGTTTCACAAGCCTCGTGTACAGACCTCAGTTTTCCCACACATTCCTCTACATTTGCCTCATCATCATCATCATCACCAAGTTTACATTTTATTTGTTTCCTAAGCTTCTACTTAATATTTGATTGCTGGCAGAGCTCCTCAGCTAGGCTTAACCTATGAGCTCCTGCTCCACGACACAACTCCTTTCGGAAGGCATAGTAAGTAAGATATTGTTATTCAATTAAGGTCAGATATTCAAATTACTTGGGTGCGCATGGAGCCTTCACTCGTGCTGCATTAATTAGTTACCATAGGATGCCGGGTGATAGTATTTGATTCTAATGATTAAGTCGTGTATTGGTGAGTATGGGGTGAGAGAAAAACAGCACTCGAAAAACCTTGCTTTAGAAGCTGCCTCATGATATTGTTACGTTTTTCCCGTGGGTTCTTAACAGAATTACAACTTTGCTATTTTCAACTAATACTCTCTTTATTCACTACCACTGTATACAATTTAACACTCTACACTACTCTTATAACTTTACCACTAATATCTATTCAACACTCAATGATTAACTGAACTGAACTGACTATCCGACTGACTTAGGTCTGCTTATATATAATCTCAAATCTATCACGAATATTCGGGAAGTATTCCAAGGCCACTCTATATGATATCGACGAGGACATCGAGATAATTCCAGCTATCCCGTAACTTCGCGGCGGGCCGGTCGATGATTCATACAGACAGAGAAGCGAGGGGCACGGCGGGGCGGCTAGTTCTATAGGGTAGCACAAAAACGTTCGGATGGTTGTTAGTCGTGACAATATCATAACCCTCTGTGTGACCTTTTGAATGTGTAAATTCCGAGGTAAATTCCATGTCAACTTTTGATCAAAAATAATTCTGAAGTATTTCGCCTGTGTTCAAAAGGGAATTGTTTCTCTGTAGTTTTAGCCCTCTTAAGTCCTTCGAGTGAAGGGAACCACTATTGCTTTCTGTGGATTGACAGAGAGCTGTTCGGGCTTACACGATGTTGAGACTGTCCGGGAGTGTAGCGGTACATTTTCCTGGCAACACTATAGCTATATCATCTGCATATTCTCGGCATAGGAAACCTCTAGCAAATAGTTTTTAGAGCAGATCATCTACCAAGATGACCCGCAACAAGGGAGATAAAACTTCTCCTTGGAGACATACCCTACCTACTCTATAACTATAATGGTGGCTTCGCCCGAGGATGATGTTATTTTCCTATTCTCCAGGCATGACAATTCGCAAATAGTGGCTCATACTTGTGCTCTCTCCAGAGCTATCTTAATGGAAATGGATCCCCAGGCTAAACAGCCTATGTAGATTTTACACAAGTGTGGTATTAGTATATCCCGTCCTTTTTGTAATAGCACAGGATAAATAACATACAGTCCTGGTGATTGATCTATAATAACCCACCTGATATTGTCGGGACGGCCTATACTTGTGTAAGATTATAAAATGCTAATTTAATATGAATATCAATACATGAAGAGAAAATAAATTCTTATATTAACTCCCATTGAAGCCACTCCGTTACAGCCTCGGTTTCACCTGTAATTTATTGTAAGATGGAATTTGTATTTTTAGGGAACATCAATCTTGGCGTCCATTAACTTAAAACGTATTAATCGCGTAGGCGATTTCGTAGCACAGACAGATAGACGTCTATTTCAGAAAGAAAATTTTTGGAATTCGCTAAGATTTTTTTACACGAAACACGAATTTAAGCTGAAATAACAGCGATATGTTTACCGATGACTGACAATATAAAAATAGTTTTATTGATTCTAGGTTTTCACAAAAATCCATTTCTAATGATGACGATAAACCGGCAGAATTTTAGCATGTCGAATTAAGCTGAGGTGCGTTCATTTCATCCCCAGGCAGATGGAGCTTAGGAATTTAACAGTGGAATGGGTTGCATTCAGCGAATTATTCATATCTGACGTTGAGCCTATGAACAAAATATTCAAAATAACGCAGGGACAATTTCAGAGCACAATTACCAACAACTACGAGAAAGCTGAAATCATTTAGGAATTTAAGCCAAGCACAGTAACAAAATTCCAGATCGATCGTAATTAGATAATCTAAAGCTCTTACTAAAGGGAGAGGAGAATCGAAGTCGCTCCGGCACCTTTAATCTTTTGGAGGTATAAGTGTAGGGTATTCCCTTCATGCTACGCCACTGGAACGAAGCAACAAAGGGAGTTGGAAGAAAATGTCACAAGAGACGATATTCATGTCAAACAACATGGAAGGATAAATTGTGAAAAGTTCACCCGGACGTTGATATTTCTGTCTGGGAAATATCATTAGATGAACAAGGTCAAGCGATTAATTAAATTGGGATCGAGAGGGTTTGCTTAGCTGAAATATATCATGAACATGGAGACCCCACTGGAAATACAAACAAATATACAACGATGGAATTGCGGAACGACATGGGCAGGGACATGGGTTTGTATATCTACTGGTGACTGGTGAAGAAATAGCAGATTCCCTGCTTAGGGGCGGTTCTAAGACTGAAAGCTATCATCGATATCGGAATTTCTTTGGAAATACGACATGTGGAACTGGAACATGGTTATTAGACCGAAAAGTGGTAATAAACGTGTTTCAAATATATCGAACACTGCTAGGAATGACATTGGAAGTTCAGAACAATAACCAGTTGATTAGAGACCGGACACAAAAGATGGTGATGATATAGCTACATGGAATTAGAAACGGCATGAGGCAAAAAATATCGAGCACCGGAGTCCCAGGGATTTAATCTAGCATCTGCAAGCTTCTTCGTTAGCCCCGAAGAAGCTTGCAGGAAGAGTACGGAGATTTGGATAATTGAATTGATAACCAGGTGACATCAAAGGCCCATATCCATAACATTGGGAACCGCTAAAGAAGAACAAGGGAATTATTATCCAATAGGTTTTGATAGATTTTCTTTCGCCAGTGCTTGCTTCTAAGTCCAATTAAGACCCGTTTTCCCCAAAAATTGCACTTCCATGGCCATTATGTTTCGTATACGTAGATCATGAAAAAGTTTTCGACTCGGTATAACATAGAGCTGTAGAGCGAGAGCTGATAGCCTGCAGAGCAGATACTAGATGCACGTAAGGATTTGCTGGAAGCTTTGAATAATCTTTGAACGAAGAAAACACTGACAATCATTAGCGTGACATTAATTAAGAATATAGGCTTTGCAGATGATAATGCAGTAAGCAACGTTCAATATCTTCAAAGGCTAGTTCAGAATATAAATGATAACGAGATAAACACGAACTTGAAGAAAATCGAACTCTAATGACAGGTCTGATTATATCGAATACACTCGCGAGTCCGCCATATGGAACAAGATGCGGCATATAAATATTTACAAACAAAGTTAACGTGCATCTACGATCAAGCAAAATAAATGAAATGCCGACTGGGAATTGTACGTGCAACTTTTATGAAGATGCTTCATTGTGATGTTTTCTCGGTTTTGCTTTACGGTTGAAGGACGTGGACGACTCATTAAACTTGAGCCGTTCAATCGTAGTGGTGCAGATAGAGGAATGTCAAAGTCAGTCAAAAAGTACTTTATTGTCTAGAAATAAATTTCGTTAACAATGCAGGATATTTGCTAAAATGATCCCTCACGTACATAAAAATAAATAGTATGATGATAATATAAATACAACATAAGATTCAAGAGAATCACTAAAACCTAAAACCAAAAGCAGAGACAGAACAACAAATCACATTTAATACATATCACATTGTGTAAATAAATAAAAATATAGCAAAACACCACGCATTTTTAAGAGATAAAGTCAGCATAACACTCAGTCAAGTTGTACTACGCTTTCTCAACAAGCAATGCCTTAAGATACCTCCTGAAACATTTTAAGATTACTGAGAGTCCTAATCTGACTTGGCAAGTGATTAAAAATTTTTCTGCCTTCATAAATCGAAAAATTTTTTGTTAATGTTCTTGTTGGTATTGGTAAGGGCAAGCCGAGAGCCCGCCGCGTGACATGCTGAGGGGCAGGACCCCGAATGCTATGACGATTCTTGTATATCAGTGATGTTGTTTCAAGAATAAACAAAGAGGTAAGAGCAAGAATTCTTTGATACAAAAAGTGAGTTCGGCAATTCTCTCTGGCCCACATTTGCGATGAAGCCCACAACCTTCTTTTGAAGAATGAACCGAATATTCAGCAGACGTCGGCTACTAACTCCCCAAAATGTAATTTCATATCTGAGGTGTGATTCAAAAAGGGCAAAATAGACTGTCCGCGCCAAGTTCCAAACGCGTTTTTTTTATTGCAAAACATCCCGACGAAAGCCACCCGATCAACTTCAAATTGTGATCTTCAAACCGAAGTTCACCGTCAATCAAAACACCCAGGAGCTTAGCCACCGCCACCTCCCGAAGAGGATCGTCCCCTAACGAGTCACCTAACTGCAAGTCGTGCATATGCCACTTAAACCCTCCAATGTTAGGTTTCGTAATATTAAAGGAAACGCGGTTGGCACCGCACCACTCTTTAATCTTCGATAACTCATTAGTAGTTCTTTCCCTAAGTTGTTCCGCATCCTCACTATGCCACACAACAGAGGTGTCGTCAGCAAAGTGTATAAATCTTCCCGAAATTTTAACTTGGATAAGATCATTTACAAAGATCTAGAAGAGAAAAGGTCCCAAGACCTAGTAGGATTCTGTGGAACCCCGC
The DNA here is from genome assembly GCA_016904865.1 of Pissodes strobi. NCBI lineage: Eukaryota > Metazoa > Arthropoda > Insecta > Coleoptera > Curculionidae > Pissodes > Pissodes strobi. Next base: position 111,883 of record MU183906.1, read on the forward strand.
ACTCAATTCCCATAGCCGCCGCCCGCACACCAGACACAATGACCGACTCGTCGCCGAATTTACCAGGAGCAACAACATTAATTATAATTTCTCTCATAAAAAATGTTTAGTCACTGTTGAGCATAATATATTCAAGGGAGCGTACTGGTAGGGTAAAGACCTGAATGTCCATGCATGACGTCTGACAAGTATGCGATATTTTGTCGACTCATTATCAGCATGCAACCATCAATGCTGAAAGATCAATAATTGAGGAGATTTAAGCAAGTACGAGTAGAAACGGGCTTAGAGAAATCTAGTTATGCACAAAAAAAAAAGAATATTAAACCATCCGCTTTGTGTATAAGGTTTGGGTCATCCGGAACCAAATTCGTGTAATGTAAAACTTTGAGGTGTACTGCCCTAAAAGTCCAAAATATTGGTAAAGTTTTGGCCATTTGGTTTATTTCAAGATTGTCCTCTTGCCCGACATAAGGATATGGATGAGGAAACACTTGGCTTACACGAGGGTGGTGACACTAAAGCAGCGTCTTGGTGAGACTAAAGCAGCGTCTTGGTGGACAAGACCAGGCATGTGGGGGGCAAGGAGGCAACTAAATCGTGCAAAAGACAAGCACCATTAAACAAGAATCTCCAACTGAAGGAGATAAAGGCAAACTAAACAGTGGTTGACAGGCCGTTCTAAACAGATATGTTTGTGAGCATTTTAAAGCGCACCTTACAATAAAAATTAGCAATATTAAGCAGTTGGGTTGAGAAGTTCCTATGGCACTCTGAGCTAATTTCTGAAATTGAGGAATTATCGCATGGAGAATTATTATTCGACCAAAACACATTGCTCTACCTGGTCTTAATTAAATGCCCTCAGTATCTTTTAAGTGGAGTGGTCAATCAATGGCCAGTATGGAACGTCCACGTAAGACTTCTTTGACAGGTCCAGGACGATCATTATTTGCTTCAGGCTTCAGGATAAATATCGCACGGGGAATAGTTTTTAAACTCAAAGATTTAAGCTTACCTGTCCAAGTATAATTAAAACTAAGCAGAATTTTCAGATTCCAATCAAATTGATGCCTACTACCGGAGGCTTAAATTTACCGTGGGTCTAAAATTTAGACCTAGGAGGTTGATGTTTGAATCTATGAAAGAATAAAAGTAAACGACGTTGCTTAAGATTTAAGTAAGAATATGCCTGGCATGGCGCACTGATGTTGTCTTCCAGACATGATGATGGGTTTAAAACGACGGACCTGGAAGAAGGCAGATTGCTGGTAAGGCTGCGCAAACTTGGGCGCTAAGGATTTCGTGAAGAGGTGTATGATATGGATTTAACACGACAAAAAGGAGTAATCATCGACATGTTTGTGGAACCAGAACTTATTTCGTTTTAATGCCCAATATATTTTCGTCTCGATTTCTATTAGTGTATAATCAACATTATTTAATTGTATTTCCCCATAATAATCATATTAAAAATTTAAGTATTTTAGCACTATTTAAATTGTTTTTGCGCGATAAGTCCAAAATTCCCGTTTCCTTAAAACAACTATACTTAATCAAATCACATAAACATACCAAAATAACGTTATTTGAAACTTTCCATGATCATTCGGTATAATGAGCAATAAAATGACGTAACGTCTTCGACCTTCGTCGGCTCGTTCGCGAGGTTGCCTGGTCAGTGGCCCGAAGGGTTGGACGTGTGATTAATTCATTTCCTAGATATGGGATACTAGCTTTTGAACTTGATTTATGTCCGTCACGTATGATAAACGGGTTTTGATGTTTCCGTGAATTCAGATAAAATCGTCGGTGCAGTACGGAGTATGAAGTTCAATCGAGATACGGTAGCAATTAATACACCAGGAGGCGTCTGAAGGAACAAACAAGTGGACTCTCAAATGGCTAGTCATAATAGCATATAATCCGCTTCTTGTTTCATTTTCAAGTCAATCTTTTAACATTAAACAGTTCACTATTTTGAGACGCTCCAACTGCATTAGTATAAATAAATTTAACAAATAATTGTTTGATGAAATCCATATTGCCCATCGTTCAGACAGACGTCGGGTCATTGACATGCACTATGCATTGCACCTTATTAACGTGCTAACAGTACAATCAAGTGTATTTTTAATTAGTATATTATCTGTTCTTTTTTTAAATTCGATTTAACCATCTGTAACGTTTCTTTAAATAAGTCCATTGTATTTTAAATGCGGTTGCGTTATCAGGATGTTATATAGAAAGCAAATATCAACTCAAATATGTAAAAACTTTTAGCAAGGGGCTTTATCACTTCAAAAAACTACGGCTGTGCCAATAATTTTGATTTTTAACATTAATATGAACTTCAATTATTGCTAAAGTGCGTTCATCAGCCGAATTTGAACGATTCCGTATGAAGAACAAGGGGGGTGGGAAAGACGTTGTCACCTGCTAGTAAAAACCTCGAAAATATTTATAAAACATAATAAATAATAGACAGACGATCTTTAAAACGTTTGGCTGTCATTTACCATTTTTGAAATTATTGATACCAGGTGGGTGCGTCAAAAATTGGGTTGGCCCCGTTTTCTAATTTTTTTATGTTTAAAATGTGTATTGTTATATAGATTTAATATGGATGGATATTTTTTAACATTTTTTTAGGGGTTTTATTTTATGGCAGTCCATTTGTGCCGTGAAACCTCAGCGCATTAAGTTTCCCTCCGCTGCATCACTGATATTGTTCCATGGAGTAGTTCTAATCCTAATCGAGATACAGTTTTGTCGATGTCCTAACACATTACTAGAAATCAAGAGCTTTCGGCCGGTGGCTGCCTCTGCCTGTCACTTGTCATGTTGGTATTTCCATAGATTCCATTGTTTCTGTATCGTAACAAATTCCTCCATTTATTTTGATTACTGAAGAGTACAAAGCGTTCGCAATGCTAGGTGACGTGATGGTCCCTGAGATAGGCTTCCACGAGGGGCTAAATTTCCTCTTCCCTACGAAGGAGGATTGGATGGAGGGAAAGATGAGAACCCTGGTATGGACTAATCTGTTTTACACACGGTTCCAGATTGGCAACACTGTCTGTAGCTGGTGTGTAACCTGAGGCATTGGGGCGGGAAATATCGACCCCACTGGACGAGCACACTATACGGTTTTCCATGCGGAAATTTTTGCGATCATGATGAGCGTCTGGGAGTCGTTAAGGCTAAATGTCGGTGGCAGGAGATTTTCTTTTGCTTCGACAGCAAGAGACCGCACTCATGGCGCTGAAGTCGGTCCACACACGCTCCTTGCTGGTGAGGAAGTGCAGGAGCTAGCTGATTGAACTTGCAAAGCATAAAAAGGTTACGGTGGTCTGGGTACCGGGGCACTCGAGTGTACCGTACCGCCTTAGCCAGAAGAGGCTTCGCGCGTAGGTACTTAAGGCCTGATCCCTGGTGTGGGGATCGCCCAGAGTGTCCGCGAAAGAGCCTTGGAGGTCTAGACGGAAGGTCGGACCGAAGATATATGGCGGACCGCGGACGGTTCCGGGGCGCGAAGAGGCACATCAGGGGGAGTTATTGGCGCTGGTAGGATTCTATATAGGGCACTGTTGGCTTAGACACCACTTGACTCTGCTGATGAGAATTGCAGAGGAGGGAGAGTCTAGATGGTGCATGAAGGACGATGAGACCCTAAGAATCTTTGGCGCGACGCAGATCGGAGTCAGATTCAGTACGTCGTGTTAGCCTGAAGGAGATGCGAGCTTTTTTTAAGGGAGACCCGCATCCAGGAGATTCTCTAATGCGGGCTGGGGGGCGCCAATTGTAAGGCCCGCCGAGGGTAATCCCTTTTGATACTGATACTAAAACTGTTCGCAATAATTGTAATTTTACAATGGGAAATTATGAGGTTAATAGGTTGGGTTATTAGGTTCTGCAATATAGGACAGTCAAATAGTACACTAGAAATCAATAAAATCGCTAGTTCCGATTTTTTAATATGTTGTTAGGAGCACTACCAGTAGTGTATATCTAAGTTTCCAGCTTCGAAAGAGCTGTGCTAACTTCGTAGCACTAGAAAACCCGCGAAATTTTTGCACTTGTTGCGGTTTTTCACTAGATCTCCTAAACTATGAGCTTTTTGTTATGAGACATGTTATTTACCTACGTTTTTAAAGTAGATTAAATTTGCTACAAGCTAAGGCCAGAACCCGCTTTGTAGGTCTAATAGTTACCAAGATATAACCGACCAAAAAATGCCAATTTTATCCAAAAAAGTTAAATTTTTAGATTTGGTCAACTTTTGACCCTGATATCGGGGAAAATACTCATTTCACGGGCAGTCATAAGGAGGGATGTTGTAACAAATGTAATTAGCTATAATTTGAGCATAGAAAAACGACTGTAGGTCTGACAATTTCCTCACAATGCTTAAAAGTCCAAAAAATTGAAATACTGTATTTTTCGCAAATTTATATTCGTGAGGGTAATTTCAAAGGAAATCCATGATCCACAAGAACTATATTAATGTATGAACAATGTAATTATATAGCGTGATCATTAGGATGCCACCCATCTCATGAACAGTTTTGTCCCCATCCAACGTGTTGACATTAACGTCGGCATTGTCAAATATGAACTGCATCCACGTACTATAGCTGAGCTTTCGATACGCACTGCCTCACTGTAACTTCACGAAACCCCATTGCAGAGCAGAGGTTAATTAGATGTTTTGTATCAAACTTCCTGTATAAGTATGTACCAAAGCTGGTCATCAACGAAGAAACGAAACACGTTGGCCTGACTGCAGATATCAGTTAGAGCGCAAATCCCATACACTTCATATGCTATACTCTTCGAGGGCCTTACGTTTGTTTTTTAGCACGATAGCTTCAAGCAACAGCTTCAGAGATCCTATAAGAAATATCGGATGAAGGATACTCACTGACATTATAAGAAGCGTCTAGGTACAGACCCCGGTCGTTTTATTTAAAGCTTCAAACCCTGTGTTATGCAACCAGCATCACCTTTTTGATTAAATGCATATTTCACTACGTTCTAGCAAACTTTCTGCAAGGCTCGGTAGTGTAGAGGGCAGCGTGCTAGCGTCTCATTCCGGCGCTGCGGGTTCGATCCCCGTCGGTCCTTTTATCTTAATTTAGGGTTAGTTTTGGTTAGTTCTTAATTTACCTTTTTATCTTAATTTAGGGTTAGCCTTGGGTTAGTTTTGGTTAGTTCCTGTTTGAGCCCCCGTAGCGAGCGAAGCGAGCTGAGTGCCATGCAAAGCCATAATAATATTTTGGGTTAGCCTTGGGTTAGTTTTGGTTAGTTCTTGTTCATTGAGCGAAGGGCCATGCAAAACCATAATAATACCCCGGGATAGGGTTTGAAGCTTTAAATAAAACGGCCGGGGTCTGTACCTAGACTCTTGTACATTATATACCACTTCCCGAATGCCTTGCGCAAGTATCTCTGCAGCAGCTTTGACCATCCGCAGTCGCTCTTCTTTTCATTATACCGTACAAGAATTTTTGCCCGACGCGACGGCAACGGCGCGAGAGCAAAGAACTGCGTGGAGGCTGCGGCCGCGGCCAATCCCAGTAAACACTATCTTGTAGCCAAAGCGTTTCTCAAGGTGACTTTTGACGGTTCTGACGTCAGGCTTGAAATCGCCTTTGCTCTGGTCCATGAGGTCGCTTAACGAGAACTGGCATTCCTCCCTGGATAGATACACTCCATAATCTCAATGATGGCTTTGGTTCAAAACACCCTCTTTTGGGTGGAGATTTGTACAGTTGGATGCGGCATTGACTGTGGTATCTAGCATCAGCTGCAACTTCATCCCCTCGACGCCGACGCTCAGCTGCTTCAAGCATGGTCACCCTGACGCTCACAGATTCAACTGTGTGGACAACATTTCGTCGAGAAACTGGTAGTTTCTTTTTGAGCTTGATGAGAAACTCCTCAGTGATTTCGTAATGGACTCTTTCAGCATGAAGACGTCGGCGTCGCGTCGGATTAACTTGAAAATGTGCCCACTGATGACAATATAATAATTTGATAAATTCGTTCCAATATCCTGAAGGATAATAAGGATAAATAATCAATTCTGGTATTCACTTTTTGACTTTTATTCCGTTTTTCCCTTTTTTTTTTTGAAAAAAATTGCCAATCTTTGGAGGGCTGTATCTTGGGAACTATTGGACCTATAGAGCTGGTTCTGGCCTCAACTTGTAGCAAATTTAATCCGCTTTAAAAACGTCGCCTGAAAAAGCTCATAGTTTAGGAGCTACAGTCAGAAACCGAAAATGCGAATGTGTGGCTGTGGGATACAATATTTTTTCCAAATTTTTGTTAATTATTTCCAGTAAAAAATCGGGCTATTGCGCTATGCTCTAATAAATCCCATTGCGACGTTGCAGGTTTCTATTAATTTTCACTTTACTTGTATCTTGATTCGTCTATATTCGTGTTCTTGTACATTTTCTGCATTATCATTGTACTATTCTCGACATATTGCTCAGCACACAGTGGTATCGAAGGTGTTTCTGAAATCCAGAAATCCCACCCGCTTATTATAGTTCTACACGTTTTGAAATAATTTGGTTCTATTCGAAGATAAATTATTTCAGGTTTGAACCAAAAAAAACATCAGCTTTCGCCCGAAAAATGTAGTTCGAGCATGAGGGTAGATGTACAGATAATTGGTACTTACTGACGCGTACTTACCAAGACACGAATTCACGGTCTTCCGTGTTTCAGCTGCAAATCACGTATATTTACCTGAAAAACAAAGAAAAAAATGTTAAATTCATTCGATGAGAAGGAACCTGCAATAGTCTATAAGCTCAAGTTTATAAAAATTTGAAAGTTCAGTGATGTTCCTACAAAAATTGTAGTGACTTGACTCAAATCATCTGGCTATGAGTCGTGTTTCACCTTTGGTCTAAGTTAATACATTATCCAAAAAGCAAATCGGTAATCTGACTATTGGGCCAACCCGTACCTCGAATCTAGTTAAAGCAACGTTAAAGAGAAAACCTATTATACCTAATATTAAATATAGAATTTTATCCTGATTAAATACTAAAACTGCTTTATTATTAAATTAAAATTGCAGACACAACCATAATTCCATCAAAACGCAGACGCAATTAATTATGTCATTCCTAAAAATAACAATACTTATATGTTTGTCTACGGACAATCATCTGCTTCGTAAAATCTGAATACGCTTAAATTTTTAACTGTGTAGGCAGGTTTTACTACGGTCAGCAGTTATTTTGTTCTTATATTTTTATTTGCAGGAAAATTATCAGCTTTCAGACACGTGCGACTAATATATAGTCCGTTCAAGTCTATTGCGCTGTTACGTCATATCATTCCATCTTTCTTTATGCAATGAACGTATGTACTAAATTGGTCCGTCAAATTGGAATCTTTGACATCGATTGGCGTCAATGTAAAAATAACATAACGAAAATAACAGATTTAATTCATTTATTGATTTGTTGGTAGTTGGTTTGTGTTTTACGCTAATAATTCCTAATAAAAATCGTTTTGAGATGCCCCACCGGTTCAGTGAAAAAGAGCAAGCTTTAATTTTAAAATTGGTGCATAATTTCACACGTGAAAAAGATGCTAGTATGCCACTTTTACCCTGGAAAGCTGTGCACAATGTAAGTAATATATATTTTTTATTTATTTGATAATACTAAAAAATTATATCTCTAGAAAAAAATGTATTTTTGATGTGTAAACATCTTACGCGGCGATATGAGGACAAATCTCGGCAAATGAGACGGAAATGCGCAAACCAATTCTAGCCGCTAGGGCGGTATTATATACAATTTGGCCATTTAAAATCGTTTTAAATGGATTTTAAACGATAAAAAAGCACATTTTACGAACCGTCAAAAGTATTATTTTTTAATTATTTTATTTGCAGTGTATTTGGATCTATAGCACAGCTTATTCTTAATGGACGGTTGAATTTAAAATGAATTTTCGCTTCAAAATCCACGACAAATTCGTCCGAAGCCATGACTATCGGCGTAAAAAAGTCCGAATTTTCGGATTTTTACACAATTTTGCCATTTAAAATCGTTTTTTAACGGATTTTAAACGATAAAAAGCATATTATTATTTTGAAATGAAACGAACTGTCAAAAGTATTATTCAGATCAACGCCACCTAGACAAGGTGGCGTTGTTCAGATGCCCAGACGCTTAAAACAATATTGTCATAGCCCTCTTCTAAAATTTGAAAAAGTTGGTTTTTGACTTTTCCAAATCAAATGATATCGGCGCACGATTACTAGGTAAGTAAGCTGTTGTATGTATGTTGATGTTATTCCTGGTGGCATTATATTTGCCTGTCGAATTTGTGCATTGAATTAAACCACTCCGAAGCTGCCATAAGTAATAAGTATGTAAAATTGATAAAAACGGAACGTGCTCTGGAATAGACAACAGGTACAGAGACATCTTTTGGCTAGTGTAAAAAATAACGTACGAGTCTATCTAAGACGTATGGATCTTTTCTTTTGACGTCAGAAATTCTGACGTAACAGCGCAATAGCCTTGAATGGACTTTAGATTAGTTTAGTTAGACGAAATGTGGTACGTGTGGGTTTGCCTGGTTTATTGACATCCGTCAATAGTAAAAGGCATTGGGAACATTAGAAGCGTTTCCGCCCTGAATGGGATTTCGAATCCATGAAAAGTCTGATAATGCTTATAAGCTTCGGAAATTAATCAAAGTTTTAACACTTTACACGATTTTGGTAACAAATATGTGTAAACAGTACCAACAGTACCTGCACTAAATAATGCAGGTCATGAACAATGACGCATGCCAAAAGATCTTATCGTGGACGCCAGACGCCACATTGTTTACCAAAAATGACCGCGACCAAGTTGGTACGTACCATAACTTTCTGCGAAATGAATCGCAAACTAAAATACGACAAACGATGTTTCGCGACCATTTTATTCATTTCACTTCCGGTTAGAGGATCGAAAAATACTTACTATAATAATCTCAGATTGGAAATAAACATTTCTAAATAAGGACAACTCCTTAAATTGCTACTTGCCTATGTCTCCACGTCGTTGTTTATCGAGTGGTTTATAATGGACCTTCAGTCGACATAGAAAAATGATAATACGAAAGGCAATTAGAGTCTATTACTGTGCTTGGGGATTTAAATTAAGAATGACATACGCAATATATAATATGATACAGTTTTCATACCCACTATCAATCATTGTTCGCTGCTATAAGAGCATATGGCAAATAACTGTAAGGTCATTAAAATATTAAGCAAGAAGCAAAGGTTAAGAAGGGGTAATGGGATGCAGCAGAAAAAACCTTGAAGAAGCTCTTCCCATAACAAGTACTGCTTCATATACTATGGTGCAACATCTGAGTATAAGCATAATAAACATGAAGGTTGAAAGAACCAATGAATCTCTCTAAACCCGAAACTCAAATGTTTAGCATTGACTGAAGAACGCTCAAGTGATATTACATGAAGACTATAAGAATAAGGAATGCGCATCATAACTGACAGCCAAACAGCTCTCAAGGCTTTGCAGAGGATCGAAATATGATCCCAACCTGTGATGATGGATCTTTGACAGAGCACAACAAGATACTCTTGAAACGACGAGCAGAACTGCAGAAACTAAACCAAATTGAAGCAGATGAAGATGTTATTGAAAAAGAAGCAACATCTGTACTTTGTATTGGGTGGAACTGAACAGTCCAAGGAGTTGTATAACTGGTTTATACCTGGAAAATTCAAGAATAGTACAACTTTTTACCAGAAAGAATCTCAGAAAAGCAGTCAGCGACTGCGGAAGACTATGAGAATCCTCTATATATACTATGTCATCAGAGTAAGGACTTTGTATTGAAGCTTGGAGAACTTTGAGAAATAATTTCGAAACTTGAAGCGAGCCCAAGGAATTTTATACCTGGAACGTTCAGGACTAGCAACACTTTTTAGCAAAAATGATCTCAGGAAAGCAGTGAAACGATTGGAAGACTACGAGAATCATCTAAGACTATATTTATTATGCTATCAGAGTAAGGAGCTTGCACTGAAGATCAGGAGAGTTTTCAAACTTGAAGAAACCTCGATCGCTTCCATCAGATGAAGACTTCTATTCGTCATGAGTAAAAAAGATACAAATAAGCCCTTCCACCTATTCCAGGAGTAGGAGGCGCATTTTAAGATCCTTTACAGGCGTAGCCGACTATATCAAAATCGGCCTCTTCTATTGGTCGATCCGCATGGCCCTCCGCTCGCTTCGCTCGCTCCGGGGGCTCAAGTAAAGGAAACTAACCAGGTGCTAACCCAATCTAACCCAAGACATACCCAAAATCAAGAAAAAAAGCTGTTTAGAAACATAATCTTTAAAAAATAAAAAATAAAAGCAACGGCGTTCGAACCCGCGTTTTCCAGGTGAGACCCAACGATCTAAACCTCTACACCACGAGAGCTCTTACGAGAAATTGAATACATCACGAAGACATATTGTAATACGAGATTGATCGACCAATAGGAGAGGCCGATTTTGACATAGTCGGCTACGCCTGTAAAGGATCTTTAAATGCATATGAGGCCCTGAGGTCTGCATACCTAAGGCACAATAATAGTCCGAGGGTAAACAAAATACTGCCCACCTTCAGATCAAGTAGATCCCTCTGATTTCACGTACTCGATTAGGATCGAGGTCCACGTCCGGCTCCAAAATGGATAGTGGTAGTATTGGAGCAGGTGTACATGGAGATATCGTAGGGAAGCTATCGCCCTTGGGACCTATCAGTAGCGTATAGCCACGGGGGGGCATATGGAGATATATTCCCCCATGGTAATGAATATTAACCCGTCAAGAGACGAAAACAATGCATGTCACTTTGTTTAAGTTTTATGGCTTAATTAAAAATAATTATCCAGAATAATAATGAAATAATATATGAATTAACCCCTGTAACATAAGGTATGCGCGGTCGTTTTCACAGTAACTGGATCACTTGATACAGAGTCCTAGGCTGAAACTTCCTCACATCCTCCAGCTTCCGAAATGCCTCACTTATGCTGGACAGTGGAAAAAAATCAAGAGCAGACAATTCCTCGTCCTCCAAACACCACCTGTATTCCAGCAATAGTGCCCTGTGAGTTTTATGTTTCCCTCCTCTTCTTTAGAGCCACTCGACAAAGGATTGGGTCACCCCTAGAGTCCTGCCGCATTCATTCATGCAGTAATCCGCAGAGTCGCACTACCCTTTTTAACGAGTTTTGGGCGAAAATTGGGCGTGGCATCTTAAAAATTTTCCGGGTGAGCGATGTTTATCTGCGGTGAAAGAGAATATTCCCCCCACCCCCCAAGGACTAACTCTGGCTATGCAATCGTGTTCCATACCGAAATGCATGTGATCCTCAAATGCGAATGCGGGTATGCGAATCTGTTAAAAGCCTTCAGAGGGAAGGAAATCTACATCTGCTCGGACAGCAGAGCTACTCTGTCCGCTCTTAGTCTGATAAAGTTAATTCTGCGCTGGGGTCTGAGTGTAGGGACGTGGCATAATAGGGTCAGTATTGTTTGGGTTCTGGAATGGTCGAATGTCTCGGGGAACGACAGGGTTCTGCAATGCGTCCCATGGGACCTGAAGCGGTAATAGATGTGTCCTCTGGTACCACCGCTATCTTAAGGAATGTAATGAATGTGTGGACCAAGGAAGTAAGGCGGTATGGTATGGTAGGTAAAGGGGTCGCTCGGCAAGATTTGCCTTTCAACACGTCGACCACAATTGATCTTTTGTGTATACTCTTCTGTTTTGCACGAAAATTCCTATCTCCTTCGCAAATCTCAGAATATTTCGAGGGTTGAGCTTTCGGAGATACCCCGGTGCCACAAGGGCATTTTCGAGATGCCTCAATCTTTGGCGAGTCAGTGCCTGACATTCGCAGAATATGTGCCCTGACGTTTCAGGCAGAGCTTGGCAGAATCTGCATTGTTCGTCAGTGGTTTTCCCAATTTTCTTGTGGTGGTACCTCCACGGGCCATGTCCAGTGCGAAGGTCTACGACCAGTTTTACCTCATTTTTTTGTAGCTTGAGAAGCTTTTTTCTGTAGTTAGGCGAGTGAGAGACGGGTCTCTTGGCCTGTCTCTGCTCAGGTGCATTGGCCCAATGTGTCTCTTTCCGCCTTTTTTCCCAATTTCTCAGTTAATTCATTACGTGTCGTCTAGTGTGCACCATTCCGGGCGAGCTGGTCAACGGCTTCGTTCCCTTCCACACTCTCGTGTCCTGGTACCCACATTAGGGTGAGCCTGTTTCTGTTTGCCAATTGATCTGCAGCCATCCCACAATCCCACACTAGCCGGGAGTTGATTCTGCTAGATGCTAGCGCTTTTAAGGCTGCTGACTATCTGATATGATATAGATCTTTGCACTTCTTAGGCCTTTTTTGACACATTCAGAGATGGCTATATTGATAGTATTTAGTTCTATCTAGGGCGGATTACTGCATGAATGAATAAGACAGGACTCTTGGGGTGACCCAACCCTTTGTAGAGTGGCTCTAAAGAAGAGGAGGGAGCCATAAAACTTGTGACAGAACTCCTCACAGGGCACTATTGCTGGAATACAGGTGGTGGTTGGAGGACGAGGAATTGTCTGCTCTTGATTTTTTTCCACTGTCCAGCATAAGTGAGGCATTTCAGAAGCTGGAGGATCTGAGGAAGTTTCAGCCTAAAAAGCTTTCTGCCTTCGCTAGGGATGCCGGGCTACCGGGCTGAATTGACATGTGAGCGGTTGCAAAATAGACTCCGACTGGTGGCCTACTTACACGCAAGGGATCTCATGCCTATGATTCAAATTCATTTATTTATTCAAGCCTGGATTCGCAGTGCCAGCCCTCATTCTGTTTAAACTCCTGTCCTCGAACGAAGGTTTGCGAATATAGTTGGTTTAATGTGCAATTAAACCATTCTCTCGAGTTGCGCAGTCATGATGTTCTTCGTCTTCCTTGCACTTTGTTTGTCCTCGATCTTCTACAGCATTGCATATATGTATTTTGTCAAGCAAAAAACAACCTCCATATTCTCTTCTCTTCTTTAGCCCGTTTGCGCTCAGTATTGAGCATAGACTTCCCTTAACGATCTCCATCTATTCCTATCCTGTGCGATTCTTATCCATGGTAGTCCTGCTGATCTCTTGATATCGTCATACCATCGAGTTGCTGGTCGACCTCTTTTTCTTTTTCCTGTCCATGGTCTCCATTTGAGCATATTAGATGATGAAAACACCAGCAAACAAAATGAGAATATTGCCAAGAAAAAAACCGCTCTCTTTAATACTCGGGCTTATGTTTATGAAATTTGAAGAGAACTTTGGAAAAACCGTGGATCACAATGTTTTTAGGCAATATTCAATACTGCTACTGCAATAATACATTCCCCAAAATTCGAAAGCACAAGTACCCTTGCTGAAGCGTATCTTTAAGGAATAAAATAACGTTCCTAAAACTGCATTGATCACAAATACCTTTATCTAGCGGGCGGCGATAAAATGAGTACCCTCGCAGCTATCCCTCAGTCTTCTAGGAAGAACCTTCAAGGGACCTTAGACTGAGATACCCATGATAAGCATTCTTTATTATTTTATGGGCATTCCAACATATCTTATCATACTTTTGATTGCATGCATATATTATTGAGGTGTATACTTATCTACATCTGAACGATTTTAAAGATAAAGATAGCATATTCCTAATTTCAAAACGACCTTTCAAAGGACAAGTGCGGACTAGAGTACAAACGCCGATGATTAATAAAATAAATTGTTTTTTCCGTTACATCCGTAGTTGATCCTAACATTTTTCATTAATTTTATTCAGACATGTAAAAGTTGTATGGTATGACGGGGCCGGCAATGAGTCATCCAAGGAATTCTCATTAGGCACAATTGCACGACCCAAATTTCTTTTGTTAAAGCTATGTTATAATAATGATTCATTCAGTGATTCTATTGCAACGATAAAATATGTTTTGTGAATGGTGTTTTTAGAACAAATGAAAATATTGGCGTTAGTTTTGATAGATTCCTTATGAAGTTGCACCAATCCTTTTAATTATGTGCCTACTGCTATTGTTAGATTTAGTGTCTTTTAGAATTCCGTAATGGCAATAATTGATTTCTGTGTAAGATGTCAGAATTAAGGAAGTCGTGCCGGCGAAAACAAATTAATATGTTTTAAGCGTAGGTACTATAAAAGATGGCTTCTAGTATATAAATACGGTATGGCGCAGAATCGACTTCAGCCCTAAGCTAGTCATGCCTGGTGCTCTAACTGGACTATAGTCGCGCGAAAACATAAACTCCAAATCTTCACGGAGCATATCTTCATTATTGCTTTTGCCCTCCATACAATCCTTTCTTGTACCTTCTGATTTTGCTTGTGGTTGTGTATCCTTAGATGATCCACCTATTTCCTGTTTTCTTTGGAGCACAGTCTGCGGTAAATTTGGGTTGCATCCAATGCAATTTCCTTTAGAAATAATATTCATTTCAAATCATCTTTTGGTTCAGGATGACTAGATAGATGAATAACGTGACTGTTTATACCAGTGATATTCAATAATGTAAAAAAGTTGCAGAAAGCTGGTCAACAGAATCGGCACCTCCTTTCGTTGCATTGTAAAAAGATATCATCTCCGGTTTGCTTTTCTCGCCAGAGGTAGAGTCAATGGCATCAATATTGTGAAAACTGAAAACCATTATAACGTTTTTATTTATTTTTTTTTGGAACGTAAGAAAGAACTGACATATTTTCCCGATGCATGACGTCTGTAAACTCCTCTCTTAGTTTTGTCAATTCTCTCGAAGAATGTCAATTTATAATCCAGAAGCAATTTTTGAACCAAGGGAACTGAGGTACTTAAACCAACTGCGTGCGGTTGTTTCCTGATGACCCTCATATTGTAGACTAAACCCTCGATGACACTACTAGCATCATTTTTTACCTAAAATCGACCTTCTTGAATCATTATAAATAGTTTAAGGCCATATTGTGGGGTATGGATTGTATATACTTCCTAAAAATGCATCGGTCTCGAAATCCCTCCAGCAATTCATCTATAGTTGCCTTTTCTGAGACGCTTCAGACAATTACTTTTAAGCTTATCAAAAACATCGCGGCGAATTGTGGCAAGTTTATCAATTTTCATTATATCTTCTCTTGTACTAGGGCCTCCGCAATTCTAAATGACCTGATGGTAGAAGATCGTACAAAAAACAAACCAAAAAGACCAACTGCTGAGCTACGGAACTATCGAGGCCAAACATAATTAGATGGGGTAGCAGTAAACTCGAATCGTACAAATCCTCTGAAGTAGATGTAATATATTCCACCTTAAACCAAAAGGGGAGTGGGATCAAGAGTTTACGGACCTAGGTGTCGAATCTCTGCACCTTTAGGAAACACTCTCACAATCTTTCAAGCAGAACTAAATGCCATCAATGTAGCTATCTATGAATAAACCAAAAAAAGGCCTAAGAGGTGCAAAGGTCTATATCCAATCAGACAGTCAAGCAGCCTTAAAAGTGCTAGCATCTAGCAGAATCAAATGTGGGATTGTCGGATGACTGCAGATCAACTGGCAAACAGAAGCAGACCCACCCTAATTTGGCTACCAGGGGATGAGTGTGGAAGGGAACGAAGCCGCTGCTGACCAGCTCGCACGAAATGGTGCACAGACTCCCTTTTGCGGGCCTGTGGTATCACTAGAGGGCACGTAATGAATTAACTCAGAAATTGGAAAAAAGGCGAAAAGAGACACATTGGTCTAATGCACCTGGGCAGAGACAGGCCAAAAGACGCATCTCTCACTCGCCTAACTACAAAAAGACTTCGCAAGCTACAAAAAATTAAATAAAACTGGTCGTAGACCTTCTCATTGGACATGGCCCTTGGAGGTACCACCTGAAGAAAATAGGGAAAACCACTGACGAACAATGGAGATTCTGCTAAACTATGGCTGAAACGTCAGAGCACCTACTCTGCGAATTTCAGGCACTGACTCGCCATAGGTTGAGGCAACATCTCGAAAGAGATAGGAATTTTCCTGTAAAATAGTAGGGTATACACAAAAGATCAACTGTGGTTGACGTGTTGAAGGGCAAATTTTGCCGAGCGACCCCTCTACCATACCATACTCCAAAAGGGACAGGAAGCAATAGTTCCACATGTGAGTCATTTACTTCCCTAAATCATACTTCCTAATAAGCTTAATGTTGTTCCTGCTTAAAAGTCTGGAAATACTGATAGAAAGATACATTAGAGATGAGACACAGCAGGCAAGCCCCTCCACTAACGTCAATATGCGCCTCATCCAGGTACTGTATGACATCAGCAGGCTACTCACAAAGTCCTTCGAAGACAAACAGATAGCGATGATAACAACATTTGTAAACATAGAGATTGCCTTTAATAACGCATCTACAGAATCTATAATCCATGCTTTAGTAAGAAAAGGAGTACTACTACAAGAGGGACGTCCCCAGAAGGATTGCTCGCCCTTACTATGGACAATTATAATGGAGGAATTGATGGTAAAGCTAACTAACACGTAGAGGTTTCTATTGCTTAGAAAATGCCGATTATTGCAAAAGGCAGATTGACAGGTACCGTCGTGGAACTCACGCTACTTTTAAAAATTATCGACATGTGGTGAAAGGAGGAGGAACTGAGCCATAGTAAAATTCACCAAAAAAAGAATACTGGAAGGACAAAGCGATAGATATTCCATTTGCACAAGAGGCAAAATACTTAGGAGTCATCTTTGACCATACGCTAACATGAAATCAACGCACCTACAAAAAATTATGCCATGAGGACTACTCCAACAGCGGCATTAGAGGTTCTGCATAACCTGCCACCTCCTCACACATATATTCAGTCGCATACAGAGAGCAACATAATGTACGGGAAAGACTATATACAGCAAGCTATATGAAGAGTTGGAAAGCGACCTCATCAAATATATCTCCCAGATATACGAAAGATCTGAAAACTAACCTATGGCGTCTCATGGACAAGACAGGGTTAGAACTCTAAATGGATTTTTGAGGGCACACACAAGAGCTTTGAAAAAGTTGCAATGTGGACGCTAATAGTCCATAAGCCCCTACACTAATCTAATCTAATGAGCATCAAAGAAAATGTTTCAAATGTACCTAAACATTTCTACTCCTGTTCCTTATCTATTTCAAAGCTCAGAAACATTCAGCTGAAAACTCTTTTATCAATATCTCTATGCAATCACGATTCCTTTTATAATGTATTGCAACATTGTTCTAACACAACAAACAACATTATCTTTTTGATCAGTATCCTCGTCGTCAAGTGGTGATCTTGATAACATTTGTATCAATATTTCTCACTGAGCAGTAAAAACACACAAGGCACTACTAGTCACGGGAGTCTGAGAGACTACAGATGAACGTTCTGAAAAATTGGAGTGAACAACCCTCTGCAATCTGCATTCACATACAATATCGAACTACCCACTAATTCAAAAAGCTACATGGACTACATGCTCGTAACCAAAGGATACGAAAATGGCTGATGACTACAGAAGCGTAGAGACAGTCTAGCACAGCGCGACTAGCGTATTGAAGAGCAATTAATGTGCGTGCTCAGCCTCATGAAGTTGACTATCCACGTAGAACAGTTTTGTTTGATCATACTGCTGTGCTGGACGAATACACGATATTAAAGATCAGTGACCCAAATTTTATTTCAGAACACGTTTTCATGAATTGTCGTGTTTTTATCATCACGACAACGTCGGCAACACTGCGCCTTGGCCTTATCCTTATCGCCAGTTTACGAAACGAGATTACGATTCCGCGTAGTTATCGCAGGACTTTATAATAAGTATTTATTGATATTGAATGGTTAATATTTCATTGTATATAAAGTTATTACATTTGTGATTTACCAACAAAATATGCGATTATTACGAGCTGCTCTTAGGTGGTACCTACGTATTAAAATGTATAATTTTTTTTCAATAGTTGCCCTTGCATGTGGAACCATACCGGATCTTCTACGTTTCGCAGCAAGTGCAAAGCCCTGTCACAAGCCTTATGTCCCCCCTTTTCAGAGCCAGAAAAGCATCATCCTACAAGGCGCTAGGTCATCCTAAAGTAGTCCGCCATGGATCCTTGGACCGCGCTGTAAGACACATCTATTACAGGCTTAGGTTTTATTGGAAGCTTTGCAAAACCCTGTCTTGCCAGACGATCGGCTCCCTCGTTTCTCGTGACATCCGAGTGTCCCAAAACCTAAACAAGACTGACCCTATTATGCCCGGCCAAAGCTTCCGAGACTCAGACACCACTCTATCGGACCCAAGAGCGAACAGAGCAACTCTGCTGTCCGAGCAGATGTAAATATTATCCTTCCTTCTGAAGTTCTTAACAGGATTTGATATACGTATCTGATGATCCCATACATTTCGGTACAAGTCCCAAAGGCGAAAAAAGACTCGTTCCTATGATGTCTCCACTTCAGTACACCTGTGTGCCAGACGATCCCATTAACAGGACGTGGGTTACGATCCGCGTCTCAACCACACATACCTATCGGGTATATGAGTCTGAGAGCTACCAGATCTGAAGGTGGGCATTCACTAAGACTTCCGAACATTCATCAGTCGCCTTCCTACAGACTTAGGTAATCGAGACTGTTCAGTCTATTAGCAAACCTCAACGCCTCATAGTCCAGGAACAGATGAAGAAGCAGCAAACCAGTTAGTCTTTCAAGAATCTTGGTGGATGCAGTCTTCATAGTACCTGTAAATCCCACGCAAGTCAGTCTCTGAACCATCAGACGATGGCTTCGTAGGTGATAAGGGGGCGAACTACAGCAATATAAATCCAGTGGATTATCTCTGGTTGTAGGTCCTAGGTACTTCCAAAAGTTCTTCTTAAACGTTAAAGAATCCAAGTGCGGTTGTTATCTTAAATTCCGACAATCTAATGATTTTTAATATTCAATATTTAATTAATACCCGGAGTTAACTGTGAGAATGGATGGTCCAAGGTTGGTGAAAAGGGCCTTTTAGGCCTAGTCACCCTCAGACTATTATTATATAGGTAATCAGTTTTATTGCATTATTTTACTTCAGCAGATTAATCCTAATGAAGCTCGTGGAGCTTGGAGAATACTCAAAAAATGGAAATATTTCAGCATTAATAAAGAGCAAATTTAGTAATTCCAGGACATTTCCGGCTGGAAATTCTGAAAATCGCTCGGAAAATCCTCTTCGTGGTGGTGGTTGTCCTCTCGTCCTACTGGATACCCTGAAGACAATCTAATCCATATAGAAAGGTAATGTAGAGCGTGGTTTTTGATGTTCAATAATGTCCGATAAATTTTAATTTTAAATTAGTGACTTACGGAGTTTTGCGTATTATTAGATTAGTGAAGGCGGGCTGGCACATATTTTCAGCAATTACTAATGTGAGTAGGATTTAAACTATACCTAATCAAAATTTAGAAAAATAATTTTAACTTTAAACCCAAAAAATGTATGGATATTTCAATAAGAATTAAAATACGTGTAGGTTAGCTTGGTTTGGTAAAATATCATGCAATAATGCCAGCCACTGGCATTATTGGTTATTTCCAAGACGCCGCTTGAAGACGTTTTTAATCTTCTTCGATCTATTCAAGGTTTTCACAATGAAATGGTAACTTCTAATATTTTCCGCCACCATACGAAATTTCCTGTTGAGACGGCAGACGATTCACTTAGGTTCTGCCGGGTATTTGATGACAAAATTCGTTTGCGTCTCCCTCGATCCATTGGAAGGTAGGTACAATTTTTTCATCATGGACCAGGACTTCTAAAAAGATTCCGTACCATCATCCATTTGTTGGGGAAAATACTACCTTACCTACTTGGACCACTCCGAAATGCTGGCGGTAAATTCTTTGATTGATTTATGCCCGAGTTTATGCCATACTTGCATGTTCATCTCTAAACTCTTCTACTATGATGGAGGTGCCCCATTTACCAAAACCTCCGCTTCAATAAAATGTATTCATTCTAACACGAAATTTGACGAAATGAAGAAATATTTTTCATTCATGAACAGCTGAACAAAAGAAATACTTAATGAAACCGATGATTGATGGGAACAGATTGGCTTGTTAAAATGAATAATTAAGTATGGGAAATAATACTCTTAGAACAGATCCAAGGCTAGATTCAACGGACTGCGCAACACGTAAAGACTAGACAGACCCTCGAGACGTTCTTGTCATTAATCGCCTTAAAATAAAACAGCTAGAGGGTGGGTCGGGTGGAAAGATTTTAAAAATAGTTTCAAGTTCAGGAAATATACAGTCGTTAAGGGAAGACTCAAAACGTGTTTTACGCGTTTAACTTAAGGAACTAACGGAATTTAACAAATGGAGATTGTCCGTTAATAAACTCCTTCAGCAGTTTTCCGTGATTCATGTCAAATATAGGCTACCATCGGAACCAAACCAAGACAGACCCGAACTGACTGAACTTTGGAGGTTACTATCGGCGTTCAATGTAAATGAAGTGATAGAACCAATTAATCATTAAAAAAATAGGAATACGTGGTGGTAGCAAAATGGTTGCCATTAAAAACAGTTCTGAAATACTAACCATTATTTTTAATATTATTATGTTCTGCCCTGTTATTAACTTATATATAAATACACACATGACGCAGCTTGCTTTAAATAGCTACTCCACTGAGCCCATACATTCACAAAGTTAATAGAAAGAAAAAGAATTGTATTTTTATATAGAATTACAAAAAAATTAGGCAAAAAAAAAAAACAGGAAAACAACCTGCCGAAAAATCATTATGAAATATTACGTGCTGAGTTACGAGAATTAGCTGACGATATCGCCCAGAAGCTGAAAAATATCAATTTAATAAAACAAATTATTAGATATTAAAAAGAAGAATTATGCATACTTATTAAAAATTCAATTTCGTTGTGTAAATTAATATTAACGGAACGAACATGGTTCGTTCACGTATGGAGCAAGGAGAAACAGGGAAAAGTGCTAAAGCCTACGAGAATTTGTTCCGAGCCAATTTACTTCAGAAACTATTATAAGAAATATGATCAAACTTTCATTAAAGTGGGCACCGGAATTTTGCCCCTTTTGAACGCACAACTTTTCTTCCCGACAACCAGAATAGCCTTAAACAAAGCCACAAGAATTAAAATTAGAAAAAAAAGTAAGTTATTTTTGCGTATCAATTCTGGTCAAAGCGACAAACCATTGAATTTTTTCTAAATTTAAAATTAAAAGCCTAAAGTCTATTATTCACTATCATTCAAGTGGTGTCCACTAATTTGATCCACCTCACGTGCACCCTTTATTTATCCGTTTGCACTGCCACTTTTATACTAGTTCAAAAGGTTTCTGGCGTTGTTAGTTAGAAGACTAACTAACCCATCACTGACCACTGAATGACCTATTCTGGGTTAATGTGATTCTGGAGTCAAGTTTAGTACCTACCATCAAAGCGTTTGATTTCGCTGGCGACTTCAGGTACGCACCACAGCGATATTCATCACTATATTGCAAAGAACCTTACTCTGGAAAATTTGAAATCTGTGAATATGGCGCTTCCGCATAATCCTATGTGATTTTAATATCCGGCTGTACAAAAGTACTTTCATATGCATTGAGGGTTGAGAATTGCTTCTCAATAACCAGAAACGATATTTTAATAGTAGTTCTTCTACAGGCCCACATACTTTGCATTATTTCCGCAAGGAATAACGTTGTTGTTGATTGTTACTGGCACTTGATTGTGTGGATTTTTCAGTTCTTGGTCCACCAGCACACCTGGTTGAATGTTTGTGGAAGCATAGCTGTAGAATCCTCTTCATCTCTTCCAACTGCCAGAATTACTGCGCCGTCTGCAAAAAAAGACGATGGTAGCGTTTGGATCAGGTAAAGGATAGGTCCAGTACGCTAACCTGAGGTACACCAGGTTTTATCTCTTTTAGTTCTAAATATTCATCTCCCTGTTTAGTCCTAAATATTCTGCTATATAGAAAGCATATTGTTTGGGCAACATTTGATTACATTTATATGTTAGTCAGTTAGTTCTTTCTTCATGGCACCCTTAACGACGGTGCAACATTGAAGAATGTTGCTGAGCATATTTGATTCCCTCTAGTACGAAACGATATTTTAATCGTAATGCTTCGGTTTTATTTTTAACATTTTAGTCATGCTCAGATACTCTGGCATTATTTTCATAAGGAAAAACATTGTTGATTGTGACTGGCATTTGTAGGTGTATATTTCTCAGTTCTTGGTCCATCAGATGCATGCTTGATGAAACATAGCTGTTCGGAAAGAAGAAGAGGATTGGTCTTTTCTAACTCCCAGAGCTGCTGCGTGGTCTGCAAAAAAAATGGCGATGGTAGTGTTTAGATCTGGAAAAGGCTAAGTCCTGTTTAGAAGCATTATAACCTCTGTGGCTTTTCAGATGCTGCATGCAGGCTTCTGAAAAGTGCACTTATCAGATGACTGCTTTAAGAATTCCTCTGTTAGTAAATCGAAGCATGGTGTTTCTTTGAGTTGAGATTACTTTTAATTTCGTCCGCTACTCCTTTAGGTGATACCAGTATTGTTGGCAATATCTTAGTTTACGACTTCTAGTAGAGGGTCATCTAGCCGAATTGCGTTTGGAGCAAAAACTTCTCCGAGATACTTAGCAAAATTCTGTGCTTTACCTTTGTTACGTCTAGCCTACTTGCCATCATTTCTTCTGATCGGTGGTAGTTGGGTGACAAGTCTTTTGAGTGATCCCGTATCTATCCATAAGGAATAGTCGATATTCTTATCCGTAGAAGAAAAACGATTCTTAAATATATCGATTCTTCTTTAAGCCTTTGAATTTCCCGTTTTAGTTATTAAATATATTTTTATCTTTTGGATAACGTGTTTAGTGTTACGTTCTTCCGGCCTTCTCTTCCTTTTACCAGTTTCCTTACTTCAGCTGGATAGTTGTTTCTTGCTGTACGATATGCGAGTTCCACGCAACTGGACAAATTTAATGAAGATTCCTGCTTCGTCTTCTAATTGCATTATGTTTTTCAATTGAACTTGCAAGTTTTATGACCTTTTCCAGTTCCAGTTAAAAACTAGCCTAGTCCGTCGTTTTATTTGTTAGTTTAATGTTAATATAATCGCAGACTGGTTTGGGCTCAGATCGACGTTTTCTTCTATATCCTTAAAACTTGGCGATATTTTTCTGAATGTGAATAAATCCAACACTTTTCTGCTTCTTTTTTTTTTCATGTTGGGCACGCACACAAAAAGAAAATCCTATGCCACTCAACGAGCGGTGCGTGTGCGGAAAAGATGGTGGACGTTGGACTTGAAGCGCGGTAGGTTGTAGTTTGCGGGAAAGACGTTACTCGTAAGTCCATTCCAGAGCGAGGCAGTCCTCCAGACAAAGAAGTCCTGCAACAGGGACGTCCTAGGTGTTAGCAAGAATCGTATGTTGATGAGCAGCTTGTGTCGGATGGGTGTTTCTGTTTGGGACAACTCTGGGTGGAATCATAAGTGCCAGCTCGTTCGAACACCTTCCGTAGTAGTATCGATAACAAAGAGATATGTCCTCCACTTTTCTTCGATGTTCAACGCTCTCAAGGTCTTTAGTCAACTCTGGGTCATCCACAAGACGGACTGCTCTCCTCTGTATGGAGTCCAATATCTTGAGCAAGTGTTTGGGTGCCGAGCTCTACACATGGGAACAGTATTTCAGAGATCGTCTTATCTGGGCCTTATAGAGCAGTACGAGCTGATGATTTTTGCTCTACAGGGTGCTGTTGCCTTGGCGATTTTGGTGACGTGATTCCGCCAAGATATGTTGTTTTCTACGTTGATGCTCATCAAGCTTAAGGATGAGTCACTTCCTATGGTGTTTGCCTTTTTTTGAGAAGACAGCTGCTTAAGTTGGACATTATTTTCCTCATCCCATTCCACGATGGGGCTTATATCCTATTGATGGCAGCAATCTGATCTCCTCTCGCGTTGGGACCGAGCAGCGGTCATTGGAGTCCGCGACATGAATGAGGATGTAAGAGTGCTGTCGTCTGCAAAGCTGTAAATAGGATTGTTTGACCTGTCTAAGAGATCGTTGATATAGAGCAGGAACAGTGTGGGAGATAATATACACCCCTTGAGGACCTCCGGCATTGATATTAAATTCCTCCGAGAGATGTCCATCAATATCAACTCGGATGCTTATACCTTAAGAAATTGCCAAGCCATAGAAGCAGTGCTGGTGATAGTTCGTATGCTGCCAATTTGCTTAACAATCCGTCATGCCACACCCTATCAAATGCTTCGGATATGTCGAGAGCCACTGTACGAAATTCACCGTAGCCCTCGATAGCTTTGGTTCACAGGTAGGTCACATAAGTAAGGAGATCTCCCGTTGATCTGCGCTTGCGGAAGCCACATTGGCGCTTGTGATGCCTGCCAATTCGAGATATCATCAGAGCTGTTGGTTGATCAGTTTCTCCATGACTTTGGACACGATGGGAATTAAGGCAATTGGACGGTAGTTATTTGGAATCGTTTTTTACCTTTCGTCGGGACTGGTTGCACTTGAGCGCATTTTCAGCTAGAAGTAAAGCATGCAGTTCTGTATGATAGGGAGAAAAACCTGCATAGTGCAGCTGTTAGTTCAGCAGCACATTTCTTAAGCACTATTGCTGGAACGCCATCCGGTCCTGTGACCTTATTAGTGTCTAGGCTTTTGAGTATTCATTTCACTTTGCGTTAGCGAAATACCAGACCTGATCTAAGGTAGAATTTGATGTACATATTTCGGCAAGAATGTTCGTTTTGTCTTTGGCCGTTTCTGCTATTGGGCCATCACCTTTGGTCAGTGATGGGATTGGCTACTTTGGGAAGCCCCGATTGACAGCTTTGGTAACTGACCAAAAGGATCTTAATCTGCTCGTTATATCCCTCCTTGCTCTCGTCAATGGTTCGCTTACACTGGTTTCTAGGTAGGCATACTTGTGGAATGAAGTTTACATCCTTCTCTTCTTGCTTGCTTAAGCTCCTCCCTTTTTGCAATAGTAATTCTTGATGCTTGACGTTATAGTCTCCTCCGGGTATAAACCTATTGCCGAGATGATCCAGATAGTTTTTATTGTTCCAACTTTTAAATTTTGTTTAGTTGCATCTAATGTAACCATTGTTGGTTGTATTTGATTATTTTTGAAGGTGTCCATCTTCGTAGTGTTATAGTCTGCCCTTAACAATGATTGTAATTTCTCCTCTGGCTTGGTTTTGGAGCTGGTTTGTTATTACATATCTTGTATCCTCTAATTTCAAGATATGGCTAGTCTGCAGGCGAGTTTCTGAGGCTAGCCCCTATCTATTTTTGCCATATTTTTTGTATCTCAATTAGAAAGCCGTTAGCATTTCTTGTAGCTATTCCTAAGTTTTGTTTATACATTAGCTTATTACTAGATTCTGTTTCGAATTTAGTTTGGGCTAGTTGAAAGGTGATTGAATCTTACACCATCTGTAGGGTCAGTTGTTCTGTTTCGCTTCGTTCATGTTTTTATGGAGCTTTCCCTTTTACTGCTTTCTTTTTTTGCTTCTGTGTCTTTCTTCTTCAAAATTCGAACGATTCGGATTTAAATTTTTTAAATGATCTCGAAATCTCATCTTCCAGCTCCAAAATTACGAATCGATATCTTGCAAGATCAATAACAATTGGCGATATCATTCCGACATAAATTAACAAAGTTAAGTGGCTGCATAAGACCAGGCGGAAATACAAACTCCTAGTGCCAGAAAAATATACGAACTTTTTGCAAGTGATTTAAAATCAAGAACTGTAGGTACTGACTTCAAATAAGAGGTGAAGTAAACTAATTAACCATAACATATGAGAAATACCATCAATTGGTAAAGTCCATTTTTATTCATTGGCTTGAAAATGCGTTATATGCATTTGAAAATTTAACCGAAAATACGTTTCTCCGTTGCTGGTACTAAGTTCTTCTTCCTTGTGTTTACGTATATAAAATGATTCAAAACAGGGTCGCCCCCTATCAGAGTTGCTATTGACACTTAATACATGTCTTCATGTCCACCATCTATGCATATCATATAGAAAGCTACGAACCCACTATTATTTACATTTCTGTGGAGTTTATCAAACTTTCACAATTATTCAAAATATTTTAACTTACCGAGCATTATAACAACGCATTCCGAACTCCAATTATTCGAGCTCGCCGGATAGCATTAATTTGGTATAACGCTAATTAACGCGGCGCCAGACGGACCCCAGACTGTATACGTGTTACCGTCCCAACCTATTGCTGCGTCTCTTTCTAACCAGGCAGTTTTCGCGTTTCTGCTAGAGTTAACGGAATTTACGTTTTTGACGAGAATTAGTTTGTTGCCAATTTTTTTGTTGAGCACGAAATTGTTTGAAACCTAAGGCTATGGATGCCTATACGCTACATATCTGGATAAAGAGACAGACTGCGACCACATACTAAGCGCGAGGGACACAAACATCCGGCGAAAAGGGGGCGAACAAAAATATACAGAAGATCAAATTACACATGAAATATCATTAAACGGAATTAAAGGTTCAACCAAAGATAATAAGACGAGTTAGAACTGTCCAGGACAAAGCACCCATCTATCCATCTATATTTATACTATATACCTGACGAATTAAGTATATGGTCAAATTGCAGTTGCAGCATACCACGAAAATAATCTCTTAAAGAATCCTGAACAGTTTAACAGTCGGAGGCAGACAGTCAAGAGGTCACAACTCAACACTTTCAGGAATCCGTTGTTAATCACTCCAAGAGAGACTAAGAGGGAATCCAGTCCGCCTGGAAAAAAACATCATTAAAGATTAGGCAGAACCGAGGGTGGGAAGCCGGCCGAAGGAAGAGGCTGAAAGATCCATTTTGCGCGTACCTCACCCTGCCTTACTCTCAGAACCAAGTCATTTTTAAAAATTAATCTCTTTTGTTTGGCTGGAAAACCTCTTGGGTCTCTTAGCCGTGGTTCTGCACTCAAACGTTTGAAAAATCTTCCTCTCTTGGTTTCGAATTTCTGTCTGGCCTCTTTTCTCTACAACGCTGTTGTCTCCACGATACTGAACCAGCGTTTCCCTAACCATGTTAGCATCATTAGGATATTTTTTTTTTCAGTTGGCATGTACGAACTACTAAACAGTTCCTCCTCCCAGGAGAGATCGATTAGTAAGTAATGTGCTAGACATTTTGTCTGTGTAGATTAAATATTGTGATGACTTGTATTTGATGTGATATGTAGTTGGTGAGTTCCAACAAAATATGATAAAGGGAGGTAGAAATGTCCATAATGGAGAAACCATCCATATATACTATATACCTGACGAATTAAGTATATAGTCAAAGTACGATTACGAGGATCACGAAAATACTCTCTCTTGGGGAATTCTGATCAGTTTAACAGTCGGAGATAGCCACCATGAACGAGGCTGGTGCAGAAAGTTAAGAGATTCACAACTGAACACTTTCCAAGAGAAACCAAGGCAGTCTGGCTATTAGCCAAAATATAAGCGTACCTCGTAGGTTTTAAGGAGACCCATAGCCTTGCTGGAGTAGAGTTGCTTACCAAAAATCTCCTGATATAAGAAGAAACTTCCCCGTGTTGTTCCAGGTAATGTAGAGCACCGACAAAATTGAGCCAAGAACATCTTTAGAACATTTGCAGTTAGAAGAATATTAGGCAAGTCCAGGCGAAACACTACTAGCCGGCCGAAAAAAGAGATTCAAAAGATTCAAAACGCAGAATCTGACCATGGGGGGGCTCTATATTAAAGGGGGATTTTGGGGAAAAAACGATTTTTGCCGATATCTCTGCAACGGAGCCTCGGATCAAAAATGTGACAAGCTATCAGTGGGGGAATTATACCTCATCCCCCCTCACTTTGCTCATACCAACCTATCTCGCCCTACATTACTCCTACTACAAGATATTATGGAAGACAACAAGTATTTTTGAAGTGAAACTTCCTTAGCGAGGGTAAAGTCAGAAAAAATTAAACGATTATCAAAGTTGAAACGATTCTCCGCCCCTTTAATTAAGCATGAGGGTTGAAATGTTCAGGACATGTAGCCGGGGTAAAATGAGGAGCATAGTACGATCCTTTACCGTCCTACGCCACTATGCTATACTAGTCGCTTCTCATTGGTGGGTTAACGTAACTTTAGAGTACTGTTAACTCTTCAAGCATGGCCCTCCGCTCAAATCGCTCGCTCCGGGGCGCAACTAGACAAAACTAACTGAAACTAACCCAAATTTACAAAAAGAAACAAACATAACCTTAAAAAATAAACAAAACATATCTTACCCCCGACGGGAATTGAACGCGGGACGTTTACATTCAAAACGCAGAATCTGACCACTAAGCTAACTAGCCCTGGTGGAACATACTAACTGGACCGTCGTAGATAAACTGAAAGTGATGTTAATCCACCAATCCAGAAGCGGCTAAAATAGCATAGTGGCGTATGACTGTATAGAATCTTAAAATGTAAATGTGGACCCTCTACCTCCACTCCCCCGTTCGGCCAGGAGAGGGGGGGAGCAGAAAACACTAAAATAATTAATTTCGCGAGTACGGGAAGAGCTGCGGGGCAGAAATTTTTATGATAGCCTCATGGGAGGGCTCTATATTAAAGGGGGATTTTGGGGAAAAACCGTTTTTTGCCGATATCTCTGCAACGGAGCCTCGGATCAAAAATGTGACAAGTGATCAGTGGGGGAATTATACCTCATCCCCACACCTCCCAGGATATCCAAAAATTTTCGAAAAAATGCGAAATATTCAAAAAAAAAACGTAAAAGATTGTTCAGAAAGTTAATAAAAGTATTATAAAACGCAATAAGAAAAAAATATTAAAAAAAGTTAGTGAAACGCGGTTTTCGGCTAAAATAGACGAAGGAGTTCAGCTGCGAGGTCGGGGGGCAAAAATGGGAAGGAAAAAAGTGGTTTATAAAAAAAAACATTTTTCAAAAAATTGGAAAAAACTAACCCAAACTAACCCAACTAAGAACAAATATATTAAAAAAAAAAAAAGAAAAAGTTGTTCGAAAAGCATTATAAAACGAAATAAAGATAATAAATTTAAAAAAAGATAGAGAAACGCGGTTTTCGGCGAAAGAAGTTGAAGAAAAATAAAAAAAAAGAAAAATGTCGAAACCGGGGGCAAAAGTTATGAACAAAATAAACACTAAATTCCTAATATTATCCCTTTCAGAAGTTTCACTTCAGTTGCGTGCTTATAAAGGTGAAGCACATAATGTTTTTTAATTAATCACTGATAGGTTTCTGTTTGGCTGGAAAATTCTTGGGTCTCATCCGTGGTTCTACACTCTCTTGATTTCGATAATATCGGTGGTGGCTTTCCAAGAGGTAATTTTTTTTTTTAAACGTACTACTCTGGGTTGTAAGAACTACCAAACGGTTCTTCCATCATCCCACGAGAGATCGATGGTAATATGTTAAGACATTTTGTTTGTGTAAATTAAATATTCTGACAACTTTTATTTGATGTGGTATGAGAGTGATAGGATATGTAGTGAAAAAGGTTAGAGACTTTTGAATAGATCTGGCAATGTCGGAATATTTGGAAGTCAGAATCAGTGGAGGGAGAATTGTCAGGTTGGGTGGGGGTATAGTGGTGTAAAGAAAGGTAAAGAGATAGTGGAGAATGGTGTGAAGGTGGGCAAGCGATAAAGTAAAATAGACAAATTGGAGAGTGGGCGGAGCCATCTGTTTGTTGGGTAGGGGGATAGTGTGTGAAGTTGGGAACGAGGATAGTAGTGTGAAGCTAGGTGAGGGGTTTAATTGGTCCTTAAGAGGCTCAGAAACATCACTATTAAGTGCTGCAGGATAAAAAATTAAAAGTAGTGATGAGTATCTTCTGATTCTTCTCAGAGATTGCGGATCCCTTGTAATATTTATCCTTATTGCACCTGGTGCTTTTGAGAAATGAGATGCATAAACAGGTAAGTGGAGAGTGGGTGACACCCTTTTTTGATAGGATAGGGCGACAGTAGTACGACGTTAAATGGGGGGATAGTGATGTGAAGTTAGGTGGAGGAGATAAAGTAAAATGGACAAAGTGGAGAGTGGGTGGAGCCATCTGTTGGTTGGGTAGGTAGATAGTGAAGTGAAGTTAGGTAAGGGAATAATGCTGAGAAGATAGGTAAAGGGTTTAATGAGTCTTAAAGTGGCCTCAGAATCAGACATAACTATTAAACGATGTAGGATAAAAATAAAAAAGTAGTGATACTGAGAAAGACATCCATGAATCGAAACGTGGAGAGTGAGCGAAGCCATTTTTTGGTTGGGTAGAGCGACAATAGTACGATGTTAAGCAGTGGGTAGAGCGACAATAGTACGATGTTAAGCAGTGGTGTGAAGATAGGTAGGGGATAAAGTAAAATGGACAAAGTGAAGCCATCTCTTGGTTCAGTAGGGTTATAACGGTGTGAAGTTAAGTAAAGGGATAATGGTATGTGAAGATAGGTGGGGAGTTTAATGAACCTTAAACTGGCCTCAGACTCAGACATAATTATTAAACGCTCCCGAGTAAAAAACAAAAAAGTAGTAAGTACCTTCTTATTCTTCTTAGACCAAGGATCCTTTAATATTTACCCCTATTATTATCCCTGGCTATTTTGAAAGATGACATTCATAAATCGGGATGTAGCTTTGCATTGACACTATGTGGTTTTCAGTTGCTGATTCATTAGCTCCAAGTGCGTGTTAACAACTCGGTAATTGAATTCATTTATAAGCTCATTGATTTGCATCTCGGTTATCTCGACATTAATATACATTTTGTCTTCGGTATGCTTAAGAGATATTGTTGCTATTAGAGGTGGGCTGCTATTTCCAAACCTGTTAACTATCATTTAGAAGTAGCAGTCGCAGCGGACGTTTTTATCAAAAAATAACGGGCTTGCGGTAAGGTTGTTAGTACTCAAAGGTAAGGTCGGGTGACAAGGATCGAAAAAGGTCGCATCTTTCGTCAAAAGTAATAAAATATCCAAAAATAGGTCACTGTAGGTATAAAAAAAATTGCCAAAGGAGCTTTATTAACTACTGCTCTCTTTGAGATTGGAGTATATTCTACATGGCTTGCTAATTTTATTACATGGATGGTTCATCTCTTATTAATGAAGCTCACGATTTCTTTCAGATTTATTCTGAGGTTAAATCTATAAAATGACTGAGTGGGACCAACAAAGCTTAGGTTTGTGAGCTTATTCAATTCAATCGATTTATGTTTATCTGGCTGATTATAAATAATACTATCGTCGATTTTCGCTTCTAGACTTTTTAGCATAATTATACGTTTTTTAACTATTTTCTCAATATTTTGGTCTTGGCTCATTCCTTGTTTCTTCTTCTTCGTCGAATACCTATCGCTACTAAACTTTTACTTGCAAAAGTCACTTTCCTCATTTACTAGATTCATCATTTGAAAAATAATTAAAACTACGTTCAATACATTTTTAAATTATAAGTGAACTTGCTCTTAGTTTTTATTAGCTTATTTCTCTTTCACATCTTGTTCAATTTACAGATATAGATTTAGAGCTGGAGTTTTCCTTAGCCTATTTCTCTTCCATTTCAATGCCTATTTTTTTATTTTATTTTCCAGCTATTGACTAGGTACGTGCCACATTATATTCAGTCAATACAACTTAGGCATTTAGAATTTAGAAACCCCTTCACACGAAAATAAGAGTGTGGGCCTAAAAATAATTTGCCTCTTATTCGAAACAGAAATAGAACTTTATTCCTCACACCGTTTTTCGAAAATAATGGTACTACTTTGAATCGAAATAGTTTTTTTTTCTCAATTTTCCAATGCTTATTTTCTCAAATCTATAGCTTCATAAGGACACACCGAGGGATAAACCTTATGCAAATTTATCTATTCTTTCTAATTAATACAGATTACCTAGAGATAGGTAATTGTTAATTATAAAGGACCACCAGGCACAACAATTTCCGTCTTAATAGTTTACCAATCGGCTTTCGCTTCGGTCGTAGCTTTCCATTTTTTGGGATAATTAGACTTGCAGATGGTCTCTTAACATGAATGAAATAAAACTGATGCTGCACCTTCACCGCACAGCGTTTGAAGGCAACCGGAGATGATTTAAAATGCGCTTAGTTTATTGATTTATTCACGAGCTAAATTAGTCCACTCACTGAAAAAGTAAACATAATCTTGACGTCAATGGATATAATATTTTGAATATAATTTCGATAATAAATACGGTGGGCGAGAAAATCACATGGGTTTCCACGCTTCACTGAAAAAATAGCTGCCCTTGACTCAAAGTAGTCAACGCTCTTGATCAAAAATTACTACCGTCAAGAGAAAATATCTCTGTACAAGAAAGTATTTCTTGGTGCAAGAAAAAAGATCTTGGTCTAGGAAAGTTGACGCTCTTGAATTTTATCTAAATTTCTCTTGGACGAGTTTTTCTTCAAACAAATGCAGTTTATCTTACTTCAAAAGCTATAAGAATTACATTATTTAGGCAATTCAGGCAAGAGATATATCTCTTCAAACTTCTACTCCAAGCCGTTATCCCAAATGCATTAATATTAACGAACAAAAAACACAATCGGCAAGTAAACGTGGAGGGGATGCACAGCGAAAGCGTCATTCTCGTTTAAGCTGCAATCGCATCAGTACGAGTGTCATTGTATATGTTGTAATCTACAGGTTGGATTTGGCGGGCTGCAGGCTTTGTGAATTTGTTTTAAAATTAAATGATGGATATTAAAACACTCCTAAACAACTGGAAACTGGATCATTTATACGCAGTATTTGAAGGTAAGTACATCCTAATATTTTTTATGTTGTGTGTGCTTAGATTTGCCGGTATAGTATGGAAAATATTATTTACTAATCTGTATTTTAGGAGATAGGGTATAAATAAAATTAGTAGTTTTCGCCATACAGCTTAAGCTTTTGCCTACATTTAAGGTCAAAATTTGGAAGTTATGGCGATAAGATATTAAACATATCCTGTATACGCTCTTGATAATCCCGTAACTAATACTATTCGGTCTTGAGCCAAGATAATTTCACTTGGTTCAATACCCTAAGATCTAAGTACAAAAGCATTGGGTCTTGAGCCAAGATAATTTTACTTGGCTCAATACCCCAGGGTCTAAACACAAAGTAGAACATTTTGGATCAAAACTGTTTTGTATTAATACCTTTAGTCTTCAGCAAAAGAAAAACGGGGTTGAGACAAGAGCGTTTACCATTGAGGTACATCAAGACCACTTTTTAACAAGAGCATTACGGTTTGATGGTATATTTTAATGACAACATAGCAATTACGTACATGAAAGCAATTTAACAAAATAATATTAAAATATAATTAACTGCTCGATTAAATACAACAAATTGTTTAAGAAGTGTAGATCCGCACAAAAGGGAAGGAAGGGGAGATTTAACGAGTCCTGTTTGCCCGAATTTTATTTTTTCATGAATCGGAATTTTGGTTGAATGTTAAAGTTTCGGTTAAAGTTTTTCCTTCTGATGTAATGAAGATTTGAACTAATAAAAAGCAATGAGATGAAGGTGGTAAATTGGGAGATATCGAATGATTCGTTTAAAATTTTTACGAGCCAAATTAATCCAACTTTAGTATATATATGTGGCATATATACCTGATTCAATTTGCAAGCAATATTTTTAAAATAATTTTCCATAATAAGCAATAAAATATATCAATGTTCAAAAATAAAAGACAGCAGCGTCTAGAAAATAACATAATATATTATTTTTTAGAACAAATAATTGATGAAATGTCAATTCTTCAAGAATTAAATGATGAACAAATAAATTTCTTGACTCTTAACATTGGGGACCAAATGAGACTTAAGAGAGCTATTTTCATCAGCAACCTGATGTCATCAGATCAAGTAAGGATTTTAAATTAAATGATATATATTTAATACATCATGTTTATTAATAATGTTTATTAATGTTGAAATTTAAATGTTAAAAAATATATTATTTTCTAACCAGATTTATTACTGCCTTTCAATTCAATTCCTTTCAGAATGTCCATAACCCTTTTTTCTGCCAAAAGAACATAAGTGCATTTTTTTCTTTTCGAAGGACTAGCACTATTCTGTAATTGCGTATGGGAAAAAATGGGGTTTAAATTATCCGCTTAGTACCCATTGCCCAAATGCAGTTGCAGAGTATTATAATGTTCCGTTCGGAAGAAATATTAATGCATGTGCACCTTTTTTGGCAGCCAATAGTCCTATGTGAAGATCAAAAGCTTTTGGTTTAAGAAAACTGCATTAGGAAGTCAAGATCAAATACTCTTGGATCAAGAGAATGCTACTCTATAGCCGAGATCTAAAGTTGTTGAATCAAGAGATCCAAGTTTCATATCAAAATTACAAGTATTTGGGCCAAGAGAAACTTTCTTTGATTTAAAACCTCTGATCCTTTATCTAAAGTAACACGGGTGTGGCTCAAAAGAAAAAGTTCTTCTAACAAGACATTTTGGTTCTTGTGCCAATTACACCTTTGCTATCGGTCTTGATCTAAGCCTTTATTGACTTTGAACAAATAGAATAAGCGTTTTTCTGGAGTACTTTTATCCAATTTATGGCAAGAGAATTATGGTTTTATATCAAGAGAGGTCGCTCTTGGACCTATTCAAAAGCGCGAAGCTTTTGGTTGAAAGTCATACGCATTTATGGCAAAAGATCCTTTTTTTCAGTGTTATATTAGGCCTTCTTGTTTTTCTCATGAAATAACCTGTTGAGCACATTTAGTCGTTCTACTTTCAGTTTATTCGATTGAATATTCGTTTTTTTACTAATTTTCAAATTTTCTGTGTCTCTTCTCATTGTATTTAAATTTAACCTCGACTTTAATTAATGTTAAAAAGTGTCAACACTGTGTGGGTATATCAAGTTGGGCGCTTCGAAATGGAGGCATCAAACCGAGCATCAAACCATCCTAGGCCAAGTCTGTAATTTATGGCAAAGTACCTAAAACATACGATTTGCAGAAAAATGTCCTTTCGAAAACAGCAAAGCATATAAAAATCAGTGAAACCGTTTTGAAGATACAGCCTTTCAAAAATGATGGGATTTCGCATTGCAAATCATGAGTGCATCAGTTTAATAGAATATTGACGGTACCTGCGCTCATTGTATGATGATTCATATCAGCATATCCCATGTAAAAACACATGGACTTAATTGTCTTATAAGTTTTGGAGATGCCAATCAATGCAATAATAACAGCGCTTACATTCTCACATTTGTTTTCCATACGCTTCGAAGAAATTCTTTATTCTTCAACTTAGGTTTTTAAAGATTTAATTAAAGAAGCAGATGTATATCAAGGCTTGATTTTGAAATTTTGTTTATGGAACGTGTTTTAACTTCTTAATGTTCTTATATTCTTATGGGGTAAAAATAAACGCAGACATTCGAAAAGAATGCCACCTAGAGTTCAGTGAACGGCGGTAAAAGTCGAGTAAAGTGGTTTTAGTCATTTTATGTTTACATTTTGCAAAAAATAATAAGTGGTACTTGTGAGTACCCATTCAAGAAACGGTATACTTTATAGGTGCAGATATTGTGTTTTGTGTCTTCGCGTTGTGCTGCTTCAGAAATGTGAATTGAGCATTAAATCCCAACAACGTAAATAATGAGCAATTATATCGACGAGTTAGAAACATGGAAGTCGTATGGTATACCCATTTATATATCGTGATATAGAAGTTAAAAGCCATTTGGCTGGGTGACTAGTGAGTTTGGTACAAAATAGTGCGCTGGTAGATGGCTAAAGTATAAACTACCATATCAAGAGTTATCCCCAGTCCACGCGCGCTCTTCTTTATCCACTGGCCTCTCCGTATTTGGTCGTTTGAAATCCTGTCTCTCAACGTGATTCCCAACATGGAGCGTTCCATGGCCCGCGACACTACTTTGAGTTTATTGACCGATTTTCGTGTTGGCGTCAGGATCTCTGAGCCATAGGTCAAAACCAGCAGAACACACTGATCAAACACTTTCCGTTTAAGACATATGGGGATCTCGGACTTGAAAATGTGTTTTAGCTTCCCATAGGCGGCTCACGTTAATCCAATTCTCCTGTCAATTTCGCAGGTTTGCCAATCCTAATGTCATGCCCCCAGATACCTGTGACATGGAGGATTTCTTTTCTTTCTACCAGAAAGTTCCGGCCAGGGACCAGATTTGGCTCGATGTTCGTTTTTGACCTATTGATTCTAAGCCCGACTTTATGTGAAGCAACTGTTAGACTTGCAAGATATTATTCCGCCTTATCTAAGCTATCCAAGTCAGCACAATGTAGTCAGCAAATCGAAGGTGACTGAAGTTTTCATCATTAATATTTATACCCATATTCTCCAATTCGATACTCTTAAACATATACTCCAGCCAAGTGGTAAATAATTTAGGGGAGCAAGTGATTTGAACATCTCACTATGCTTAATGGAGTTAAACGCCTTTGCATAATCCACAAATATTAGCACGAGCGGTTTATTGTACTTAACGGATTTCTCAATCAAAGTCTTAACAACCTGTAAATGGTCATTTGTTCCGTACCCCGATCGGAAATCTGCCTGTTCTGTAGGTTAGTAGAAGTCGAGTTTCGATGTTAGACGTTTAGTTGGAATTTTGGTGGACAGTTTATAAAGATGAGAGGGCAGGCTAATTCGTCTATAGTTTTTCAGGTTTGCAATATTTTCCGTCTTATGCATGACTATTACAACTGCATTATTACAAATGTTAGGTGTTGTGGTTTCAGTAACACTTATTGAATAGTTTTGTTACGGCCCTTAACAGTTGTTCTCCACCTTCCTTAACTGTCCAGGAACTACTACAGGTCATTCCCATCAGCCAACAGGGGAAATATCACATACTTATAGCCTCGCTTATAGCTGCCCTGGAAAGACAATTTAGAGACCTACACCGATGACAATTATATCAGGCACAAGTGAAGTCTCAACGTCAGACACCTGGTGAAAACCTGCAAGAGTTTGAGGCAGACATTAGACGTCTCATTCAATTTGCGTACCCGGGAGCAACAGAAGAACTTCAAGAGGAAACTGCTGCCCAATATTTCGTGGATGGTATCAGAGATCAAGAAAGTTAGAAGATGCTACGTCTAGCCAAATTTGATAACAGCAGTGAAGTGCCCTAGAAATCGATGCGGCCTGTAACATCTCTAAGTCGAAAAAAATCAGAGCCGTATCTATCCAGGAGCCGCGGACAGCTGTGAATTAGCTGATATGGGCGAGGCGATTCCAGGCACGAGAAGATAGGCCATGTGGCAGGACTGGACATTTCAAAAGAGACTGTCGAGTACAACTACGGTCTAGATCTCCATCGAGAGACCCTAGGGCCTGAAAGTCAAGTCTTGAAAAGTTACAACTATATAACTTTAAGGTTACACACAGAGTAGAAAGATTGTATAAATGCTTTATGCGGGGATAAATGTAAAGACTGCCAAAGAATAGATCAACACGAAGGAATCACTCCCTTTAGGCAAATCAAGTTTGAGGTTGATCAGCAGTGGACTACTACACTACTGTTAAAAGCTAAAAAAAATCAATCAAGACCAAGCTGATGGAGATATATTTCAACTAAGGATTTACTTTTAAAACTCTGTGGGTCCAGTGAGACTTCTTGGAAGTTGAAAATGGACTTCTTAAACTAGCCTGGGGAAGCGCCGATGGAAAAGTAGGAAAGACACAGTTAGTGGTACCAAGGAAGAAGGCATTGGGAGTGAATAAAACGATTGACAAGATCCGCGACAGATTTTACTGGATCAACTACTGCCAGGATGTGAAATCATGGTGCCGATAGTGTTCAACTTGTGCCGCAAGTCAAGGACCCAAAACAAGATCTAGGGGAAATACGAGACAATATGATGTGGGAGTATCGTTTGAATGTATCACCATTGCCGTTGCCGAGCTTTTTCCAGAAATAAATAATGGTAAAAAGTACATTTTAATAGCAATTGACTATTTCAGTAAACGGCCTGATGATGTATTTGCGTTCCCCAATCAATAAGCTGTTACTATAGCAGAGGTTCTCGTGAATAACCTATTCATCAGATTTGACGCTCTGTTATAGCCGCTCTAAAATCAAGAAAGCAACTTCGAATACAAGAATTTCCAGAAAACCTGTGATTGAATGAAATAATGATATGATGTATAAAACTACCAGCAACGCAGCCTCAGAAGCAAACTGAAAGTTGCCACCTCGACAAGCTCAAAGCATATCAGGTGAATGAAGTAACTGATTGTAGCGACCAGGTTTGAGAGGGGGGTAATATCACGGCTCACAACCATCTGTATGTTTTTGGGTACCCTATACAACTAACTTGCCGCGTCTACGTTATTTCCGCATGGAATCATCGCCTACCGATTGACAGCTCTGTTATTTTCCAAGACCGAGAGTAATAGAAGTTGCGTCTCGTTTCCGGAATATTCCCGATATATGTTTGACTGCGTATAAATAGCGCGCTAAACACGCGGATTGTAAAGATCTATTAGTCGTAACGTTACAAGAGTAGTATAGTGTGTTTAATCATATAGAGTCATAAGGAATAGAGTATTATTTCAAAATAGTAAAAGTTGTGATTTTATCAGCACCCAAGGGAAAACGTCACATTTCTTTTGACGGTCCTCTGAGCCCTACTGAAATTGACGAGAATTGAAAAATGGCGAGTATATTTTTGGGCGTATCTAGAGTTCCGTCCATGCTGGGGCGAAGAAGCCGGGAGAATCGAAAAAACCAATACAATAGATCCATGGGGAATTTCTCTGTTTCGAAAACGACGGGAAAATGGCTTTTTGAAGAAAAATGCAAAACATCGATTTCAGGACCAAAAAAAATGAGGTTTTCATTTTTTTTTTAAATAGTATTTATAATAGAAAAGCTGATCATTTTGCGAGAATCTACGCCAAAAGGCGCGCAAGAGACAATTTTACAAATGATGACGCCTGTTAGACAAAGTGAGATAGTTCAATTTAACCACCTTTCGCCGAGATAAGGAATTTAAGGTCTTATGTGGATTATTGAACGTTTTGTCATACAGTGTCTGTAATATATTAATTTGAATGATGCCCACGAGATCGACAACCCTTTCATAACGTCTCGTCTCCTCTCGCCGATGAAATATGTCTCGTTTCGCTTCTCGTACGAGAGTTTTGACATCTACAGTCTCGTCGTGCATAATCTTCTTCCAGTAGGTAAATGGAATATTTAAGGGGGGCGAGGACAATCAATAGCAATCATTAGCAGTTGACTGGCAAAATCAGCAATCACTGTACAAAATATAATTAGAGAGACACCTCTCGTTTCCATACTAATTCGGATGGATGACGTGGTAAATAGGTAGACAAATAATATATATGACAAGTCAATGTTTAAATTATTAAAAATACCTCATTACCATTGAACGTTGTTATACAAACTCGAGACAAAACCGAATATGTCAGCAGCACGATTGACGTCATTTAAATACAAAACCAACAGTCTCGCTTTTCGCTAACACGCTTATCAATTAGATTTGCCTTGTGCTTAATATTTAATTTTCACCGTTCATTTTCACGGACATATTTGGTAACTGCAACTGATGAGTTTGCATCGAGTCGCATAATAACAATTAAATATGTAGAACATAGAAGCAGGAGTACCCGTTCCTGTACATGATCGGGCTGAAATAGATATAAGTACTTCACATTCTCGTAATGAAACGGACAATTATTAAATATGAACACGCGTGTGACAAAATACTTAGAACTCGAGCGATGCCATATATTGAAAGGCAGTTATGAACATCATCGTTTACCTTACATATACATTTGATAAAATTGAAGACTCTGGTGCATCTACCGGCCAAGTCCAAAAATTAAAATTTGTGGTAAATAAAAAAAAAACTTTTTAAATTTGAGGGGAAAAAATGCAAATGACCCAAATCTTCGTTTGAATAAATTATGGGTATTTCTTATATGATCCAATATAATATAGATATTTCGTAAAAATCACACCAAACATTAAAGAAAAAACACATGCAAAATCAATATTAAGTATTTTTATTTCTTAAAAACAGACTTGAATAAATAAATTCGAGTACACCTAGATGAAGAGTCTGACTCATAAGCCTCATAAACCTCCTGCTCGTCAGCTTCTATGATCGCCCCCTGAGGGTTCTATCGCTGGTTCTTCTCCAAACATTCTTTTTTTAAAAAGTCCGGTTCTGGACTTGACTGATTTTTGCCCCGCAGGGTTTGGTCGGTCAGCCAAGTCCTTTGAGCATTTTCAACCATTAATTTACTTCCGACTTGTCTGATTTTTGTACCAACCGATCCGGGATGCTTTAAATTATATACATCCAGTGAAAAAACGTAATTTCACCCAAAAGTGGAATTGGGCCGGTTTTGTACCAATTTTAAACTGGCCGAACCATAAATCATGATTTTCCAAGTTTTTTTACTATCCATAATATTGTCACAGCCCACGTAATGAGATTGAATAATTATTCATTAAAATACTAGATAAAAATACACGATATTCTTAACATAACTCGATTATTATCTACAAAGCGGAAACGGAAACTGTTTCTAATGATATTCAACGAACCCAATAACGGCCAGACGTTCATTTCACACCCAGTATGCGATCCGAACTAGACAAGGTTATCAGGTTGTTAAAATTTATGCGAACATGACAGGGACCGATTCATTGAAAAAAATTCCGGATATGTTAAAGACAATACTTTTTGATAATTTCCAAGAGATACTTATTCTCAGCAATTTGCTGACTCAACTACTTTAAATCATTCATATTATAATGTGTTCCCGTCGCTTCTATTTTAGGCTTTGATAAGGGTCTTTAAAGTGAGCTAATTGAGACTCCGACGTGACATAACAAAGATATTTATGGCTTCCGTATCCCGCATTAATTAGTTAATTAATTAATATTATTTATTATCCTGGAAATTGCCTGCCTGCTAAACACAATTATAATATACCTACCTACTCAGCCGAAATACGTTGCGAAATACTATATTTTCCTGCGACCACTTATGGAAATGAGAAAAAAAAACAGTTAACATGGCTAGAAGCGCTTTGTATCAACCGCGTGTTGAAACATTTTTCAACACGTGTTGGAAAGTAATTTCCATTAGACTCTATTTGAAACGAGGGGGAACCGACCTTAGAATTTTGCTGTGCAAGTAATAGAATTTTTAGATTTTTTTTGCATTTCCCAAAATTATCAGAATTTTTTAGTATTTTTAGGTTTTTAGCATTTTATAGAATTCAATTTTTTTTTGAATTTTAACCTATCACACCGAGCCGCCGCGCCAGGAGGCGAACTTGTGCAATAAAAATAGCTTCTTTTTCAGAAAAAAATATTAGAATAATTGTTATCAAAACAAGGAAACACTACAGAAATTAGAAAAAATATACGTGCCAACAATTTACTACTTGTTCAAGAAGAAAACCGAGAGAATGAATATATATTTATATTCAGATTAAAAATTGGTTAATATAACTGATCGCATCCTTTATTTACTCAATCTTGTCTAAGAGTAGGCTTACCAAGTAAAGTACGACTCATTAAAAAAACATCACTTATTTGATTACTCCATAAGGATAATGGATAAATACTCGGATACATATATTTTGGGCAAATTTTAATCTTTAAAAAAAAAGATAAACATGCAAATAAAAAAATAAAGAGTTTTAGAATGCTCAAAGAATAATCAAAATTTTTGATAGTTTTAGAATTCCTCAGAATTATTTAGATTTTTTTAGAATTTTTTGAAAACAATTACGCGAAAAGTGGCATTTTTTTAGAATTTTAGGTGTACAGGGTCTTTGATTATATTTACATATGTGGCTCCTGAAGCATTTATTTTTGAAGATAGAATAAAAAGTCCCCGGATGCTCAAATTTTCGGAAAAAAACGTATAAAACTGAAAAACGTAGAAAATTGTTCGAAAGTTAATAAAAGTATTATAAAACGAAATAAAAAAAAAACAACAAAAAAAAAAGTTAGAGAAACGCGGTTTTCGGCGAAAAAAGGCGAAGGAGTTCAGCTACGAAGTCGGTGATGGCAAAAATGGGAAGAAAAAAATGCTTTATGAAAATACAAACAAAAATGTTTGAAAAAATGGAACAAAATTAAATGAAATAATGAAAGTATCCCTATGCCCTATGTTTTGTGTACTTCCTGTGGATCTAGTTCAACTGCTTATGATGTTCTGTAATATAGTTTTTTTGTTAAATCGTGACCAATTTCAATTTGAAAATTGCTTATTCTATTTTTATCGTATATATTATTGTATATATTAAGTTTTGTTTTGTTTTGTATTTGCCCTACTATGGTTAGTTTATTTATTTTAGTTAGCTTTGTCCATAAAATTTATTTGAATTTTTCTGTGGCAATAAAGCATACTTGACTTTGACTTTGACTATTATAAAACTATAAAACGAAATAAGAAAAAAAAAACAAAACCAAAAGTTTGTTCGGAAAGTTAATAAAAGTCGAGGGGTAAACCGCTGGTGTAATCTGGTGTACAGATTTTGTGTAATCACGTGTAATCATGTGAAATCTTGAAATCTATGTGTAGTCATGTGAAATCTGCATGTACTTATGTGTAATCCGTGTGTAATCAACGATTAATCTAGTGTAATCCGTGAAATCTTGGAGTGTAATCCTGTGTAATCCGTGAAATAGTAGTGAAGTCCGTATAATCCTTATGGTATTTGTGTACAATTATCTAACATGCGCATGCGCAATAACTATGCATAATTCACAAGGTACCTGTCACAATGTCGCAACTACCTGTTCGATGTCCTAAACAGTGTTGCCAGATGCTAGATAATTATCGGAATCTACCATAATTTTTGTTTGATCCCGATAATCGATAATTGCCCACTATCATAGTTTTTAAAAATTAATATATACAAGAAGCCATATTCGGAGAAAAATTTCAATAGTAATAATAATAATAAGCTCTTTATTTCCAACAGGCAAACGCCCAATTACAGGAAATTCCCATACAAATTAAGAACAAGTAATCCACAAAAATATTGTTAAACAAAGAAAAATAATAAAATATAATATAAATAATAGTAATAATTAAAATAAACTAGGAAATTAAATTAAGACTAAAAATAAGGAATGCAGGGGAACAAAACCGATCAAGAACTTTACGAATAACGCAAAGTAAGATAGGAAACTAAAAAAAACAAATGAAGCCAAAATAAGAAGTGACAAAGAAGTAAGGAATAAAAACAAGGGAAATGCAGATGAAAAATGAAGATGAAGAATGTGGAGATACAGTTAAGG
This sequence comes from Pissodes strobi, assembly GCA_016904865.1. NCBI lineage: Eukaryota > Metazoa > Arthropoda > Insecta > Coleoptera > Curculionidae > Pissodes > Pissodes strobi. The sequence continues at coordinate 155,419 of MU183906.1, forward strand.
TGGAAAACCAGACGCCTCACGCAGATATTTCAGGACGATAGACAAGCTGCTGGTATGTAAATGACAGGCGTTTGATACAAAATTGAAAATTTTTGCACATATTATAAATGGGGCTCTGGTATAGAATATTAGATCTCTCCAATCTCAGACTGAACGCGGGTTGTTGTCTAGCTCCTAAACGCGGTACATGAAATGGTATATTTTCCAAAAGAAAGGGGCAATTAATCGATCACATCATTGAGAATCTTATATAGGAATGTCAGCGATTGTGAGTCTCTGCGCGCAGACAGCGATAGTTCCCTGAATCTAGACAACAAAAGGTAATGATCAAACCCTTTGTCTGAGTAGATACCTACCGTCCTCTCTGAACATAAGATACTTGAGAAATCGCCTCGGCACAGCCTCCAACGAATCAATGTGGCAATCATACCACGGACACCATACAAGTGACCCATAATCCAGCCTTGTTCTAACGAAGGAGTAATAAAGCAATTTAATGACAAAGATGTTGGTAAAATTTGCACAGGGTAAAGCATGTGTAATCTTGGGTGAAGTCTGTATAGTCTCTGGTGAAGTCCGCGTAATCTTCGGTGAATTATGTGTAATATCAGGTGAAGTCCGTGTAGTCACTCAATATTGTGTAAGTTGGTGTACAAATATTTGGCAGCGGTTTACCCCTCGATAAAAGTATTATAAAACTAAATAAGGAAATAAAATTAATAAAATAAAAGAAAACATTTTCGGAAAATTAATAAGAGTATTATGAAACGAAATAAAAAATAACTAATAAAAAAAAGTTACTGAAACGCGATTTTCGAGGAAAAAAAGTGTCGAAACCGTTGTTGATAAAGAAAAAGGTTAAAAATAAACAATTACTTATATTTCGAGTTATATCTCTTTCACAACTTTCACTTCGGTTGTGTGCTTAGAAAGGTGAGGCACTTATTTCTGTTTGTCTAAGTATCACTATTTAGAATATACAGGGTGTTGAAGATGTGTGATATAAACACTTTATTATGTAATATCTGTTAGTGTATGTCTGCATATACGTAGTATTATAAAACGAAATGAAGAAAACCAAATTAATAAAAAAAATTAAAAAATGCGGTTTTCGAGGGAAAAAAAGTGTCGAAACCGGAAGCAAATTTGATAAAAAAAAAGCCGAACAAAATTTTAAATGTAACATCTGCTAGTGTATGTCTGCACATACGTATTACTATAAACAACCATCATTTAACAGCACAAATGAACACTTTTTGATAAATTTTGACGACCAAATTAATGTAGTATAGCAAGCACCTTCATTTATGTTTATTAGTGATAAGTTATGGCTCTTTATTAATATAATTAAAATATAATAAAAAGAGGTATTACCTATAAAAGGTAACATAAAAAAAATACGCTCAATGTAGCGCATATACCCTTGTTCTACGACTCTGAAGTGATTTACTTGGCTATCGTTTGGTTAGGCTAATGGGCATTCATGTAGTGATAATACGACCCAAAATTCAAATTGGTATCTCCATCCTAGCAGATATTACATAACAAAATGTTCCTTATATCACACATTTTCAACACCCTGTATATTCAAAACAGTGAGACTTAGACAAAAATGTAATTTAGCTTTTTTCATATTTCCCTTCAATCTAACTGTCTTTGAATTGCCGGTACTTATTTTTAAATCGTCCTGTATATGTTGATGATATTTGGGTGAGCCATTTTTTTAGATATTTTAGCTTAAATTATAAATAAATTGCAAAAAAACGTAACCATGGCTGCCTTAATACCACCATGAAACTTTTTTGCAATGTATTTATAATTTAAGCTAAAATATCTCAAAAATGGCTCACCCAAACGTCATCAACATACTTACCTAAGTATACAGATATAAAATGACCTCGGTTTAGCGCATAATATAAAGGGTTTTTCCATTTAAAAAGTTGAAGTTGCTTTTATTTTTCCATTTTTTAATGAGATATTTTCATTTCCTGAAAATTTCAAAAGATGCTTAATATGGAAAAAAACCTCGGAAAAACGTACAATTTTTGTGTATTTCAAAATTAAAGGCTTCAGGAGCCACGTAAATACAGTAGAACCCCGATTATCCGAAATAATGTGGACCCAAGTGCTTTCGGATAATCGAAATTTCGGATAAAACGGAAATAAATATTTACACTCATAATACTTTTATTGAAAAAAGTAAATGCGTATGTTAAGTGAGTATATACCTATAAAGTTACGTAAAATATAAACATGTGGATACAAACATACATATTTACGAGTATTTAGTAAAAAAGGAAGAAATTTTTAACTGTACACGTTTTGCATTGTTCCTATTTTTGGCAGCAATATCCCTCCAACGTTTGATAAGTAGCACATCAGCTGCTGTCGCATTTTCCTGTTGTTCAACGTATGTCAAAGCCTTTTGTAGAGCTTCTAATCCATCAGAATGCGATATTTTGGCAGATATTTCTATCTCATTGTCGCTAGCATCACTTAAAACTGTCTCATCGCCATTGTTACAAACAGTTTTTATTAGCTCTGTATCAGTTAATTCTTCCACCAATTCATCACCATTAATCCACTCACAAACATCTGCTTGGGTAAGATTTTCACACCCTGCTATTTTTACGACGAGCTCATGTAAATTTTCGTTGTTATTCTCATAGTCTGCGCAAGGTTCCATTTCTTGCTTAATTATTTTCGACCAAGATTTTTGTAAAGTAGAATTTTTTACTTGGCTTCATGCTTCTGCTATCCAATATGCCACATTCTTGAGGTTAATCTCTTTTAAACAATCAACGAGGTTACAACCATTATCAACTTGATCTAAAATTTGCTCTAATAACAAACGTCTGTAATTGCGTTTTAAATTTTCTAAAACTCCTTGATCCATTGGCTGCATCAGTGACGTTACATTAGGAGGCAAAAACATCACTTGTATTTCTCCATTTTTAAGTTGCTCCTCACTTGGGTGGCTCGGAGCATTGTCTAATAGCAAAATACATTTTCTCGGATATCCGCGTTCATTCAAATATCGTTCTGTGTTGGGAACAAAATGATTGTAAAACCAGTCCTTAAATAGACCGGCATCCATCCAGGCACTTTTTTGATTTTTATACCACACTGGAAGAGCGTTGGGACGGACGTGTTTAAATGCTCTTGGTTTAGCTGATTTTCTGATTAACAATAAAGGAAGTTTGTGTGTACCGGAAGCATTGCTACAAGCAAGGATAGTCACACGTTCTTTACTGCGTTTGTAACCAGGAGCTCCAGATTCTTGTTTTGAAGCTAAACTTTTCGCCGGTAATATTTTATAGTTTAGGCCCGTTTCGTCGCAGTTGTAAATTTGCTCTGGATTTAAACCATACTGCTTCATTAATTCATTAAATTTCAAATTTCAAATTTTAATGCAGCGGACTTATCGGCAGATAACTTTTCTCCGCAAACTTTTAACTCTCGTATACCGTGTCGTTTTTTCCATCTATGCAGCCAACCATCACTGGCTGTAAAGTTATCAGGAGCCTCAATAACTGGCAATTCTTCACTTAAGTTCACTGCTTTTTGCTTTAGAATTGGTCCGGAAATTGGTATTCCACGTTCTCGATTCTGTGTAAACCACAGATATAAAGCATCGTCCACTTTTTGATATTCCCCCGTTTTCATAGTTTTCCGTGACGGCTGCGGTGATCTCAGAACACTAGACCACTTTTCAATTTTCTCGCGTTGTTTTTTCCATGCTGAAATGGTACTCACGCCTACACCCAAATCACTTGCCACGTTTTTAAGCAAATCACCTTTATCTAAACGTCTGATTGCCTCAAGTTTCTGTTCTATGGTAATAACAACGCGTTTACGTTTATTTCTATGCTGCTCCATCTTAACGATTATAAACCTGACTAAAACAAACTTACACACACACATACCAGTGAATCCCACAAACGCGCTTGGGGCAGCGAATCTAATGACGCAAAAGCCGAAAGGGGAATTACCGGCGGCGGCTATTTCGGATCTTGCGGGGATTTCCCGAACAATTTCGGTTAATACGGAGAAATGATTTTAAGCAATCTGTTTCGGATAATCGGGGTTCTACTGTACAATTAAAGATCCTGTACAAAATTGGATAGGCGGTATGCAGGGTGTTCCATTTAAAAAAGTTGAAGTTGCCTTTATTTTTCCATTTTTGGATGAGATATTTTTATTTCCTGAAAATTTCAAAAGATAATATGGAAAAAACCTCGGAAAAACGTACAATTTTTATTTGTATATTCAAAAACAAAGGCTCCAGAAGCCACGTAAATACAATTAAAGACCCTGTATAAAATTGGATAGGTGGTATCCTCCTCGATTTGAATAGATGACCGATTATGTTAATTTGACCGCATATTTGATTTGACATTTCGGCTTGGTAGAAGACGAGTACTGTTCAAAACACAAGGGCTAGAGGAGGTAGTACCAGATAATAACTTTACCCTAGTGTTAAAATTAAAGACTTTTTTGATCCAAAAGTGATTTTTTTTTGAAAAATTTATAATCTCCTAAAGACAAAACCAATAAAAAAGCAAAATGTTAATGAATTGGAAAAAACATCCTTTTTGTATTTTTCTGTACAGGGTGGCTAGAATTCGAGTCTATGTATGGGGATCTCGAAAACCTTAAGAGGTACAGTGTCAGTCATATTAGGGCAAAATCGCGCATTTAGGTGCGTCACAACATGCCGTTTAGAAAGTTTTAAAATTCCGAGCCTATTTTCGGAGATATTTGAAGAAAAGCGAAATAATGGAATCTCGTTTTATTTTTTCCCTGAGCTTATTTCAAATTGCATATTTAACAAAATAATACACCATCGCTGCTTTGCTTTAGAGAGACTAAATGTTGGACCTAAGATGACTGCTGAAGATAAGAAGAGACATTCATTTACCTACAGAGCAAATTCTATCTCGATCTATACACACAAAAACTTTGAATAATTATCTGATTTTACATCTTAGCATCTCATAATTTGCTAGTTAATAGTTAAATAATTAACAATGCGATTAGAAGGCTATTAAAACTTTTTACGTGATTTAAAAGCAAACAAAAATTGAATAAGCATTTGCAAATTTCGGAGGTTACATTGGAAGGTTACGATGCAAAATCAATAATGAATTTAAGAAGCTTAAGTAAATGTTTTTGTACGAGGTTGATTCTTTAAGGAAGACAATATTTTGAGCAATAAGGTCGACAATCAAATCATCGAGGATCAATCGATCAATTATTGCAAGAGAAAAAATGTATGAAAATTCAATTAGGAGCTAACGAGGGAGCTAATTAAAACTAAACTCTGAATTCAAAGGATTCGTGGGCACGTCATGTAGCACATGGAAAATTTAATAAAAAAAGATACAAACAAATACATATAATCCCAAGTTTTAGGTAATGGGACAGTTAAATTTGCCGTTTGAGTAAGATCTAATGCAATGGTCCTAAATCTTCCTATATAATACATTATATTGCAAGATTTTGTCTGGGGCTTATTTATTCGTCAAGTCTAATTGACACTATCGACAATACTCTACCAACTCGCCTCTCATCTTGACCTCCAAGATCAAGACAAAGGATAACATTGTCTACTATCTCGTCTAGCCTAATTATTATCCCATGGTATAAATCGAGGTATAAACTTTTAAAATCGACCTTCCCGTTTCAAATTAATGGGCAGTTTATTAGAGCGCAAAGAGTATTATATCCAACCGCCATGTATGTATCTAACACATACAATCAACATTTCTTTTATTGCTTCACTTGATGCAGCAGCTATGGTAGTAGCCAATTTCTTATTTCAAATTATAATGTAATGGTACATTAGAAAAGGTAGTACCTATCGCGGTTTATTGCAGCCTCTTTAAATTGTTGATTACAAATTGACCTTGGAGCTTTAATCGCTATATTACTTTGAAGAATTTCCGTTCTGGTCATAAAGATGGGGGCTATTATTAGCTGCCGCCCAAGCAAGTCATTATAAGGGACTCGTTTACGGATTAAGCCGCACCCTTAGACGCCCAGATTTTCTTATAGATTCTCGAAACAGATGCTTATTTTAAAAGTTTATAGCTCTATCAGATGTTATGGCTTCAGACTTGGGCGTTTCATAAACTCATTATGGAATTACTTTCGAGATTACGGTTATTTCTTATGCCTAGGAACCTGTCCTAAGAAAAAATATACTCTGGCCCGGCATGTTCTGCATCATTTTATAAAATTTCCTCTATCCCTTATCAATTTTGTCTGTAACTGAATCATTTGTCCAAAAAAATTGTTGCAATAAAAACTGAAACGCATTTTCGAAATTATGCTAATTTATCGCTTTGCCACCACAGTTTTTACGAACCCTTCGTCGAAATCCATTTATGCTTGTCTAAAAGACACTTACTTATTTTATATTTAATATTAACTAAGCACTTCATAAAAAATGTTTTGAGAGAAAATTCACAAGGGATTTTTGAATTACTAAACGTTTGATCAGTCAGTAGCTTGAGTTGAGTTTATGTAGACTTTTTGTTTAATTTGATTAATTTTAATGAAAATAATTGTATGATTGTCTTATCTGTTAAACGATGTACCTAATTGGACTTTACTATAAGGAGCATTCAAGAGCTGAACTGTTAAGTAACCCCTTAAAATCAATGAAATTCAAAGAGTAGTATTAGCAAAATGACGATTTGTTTAGGAAGTCCCGAGGGAAGTCCTATAGCCAGCCTTAAGCGTTGGCTGCCAAATATGTAATCTTATTTGCTAAATGCTCATTACGCTGTCCAGATGCCAGGTTTACTCGGCGGATTATAATTTTTTTTAAAAGTCGCGGGTCTATGTCTTGGCAGTTAGGGTAGGGCGCACCTAATTCTTTTTATAAGAAATTTTCCAATGGTAATTAATCCTTGAAAATAGGGTAATAAAATTTAGAAAAATACTCTGTAAAATGTTGAAAAATTTTGATTACCTACACAGTTTAGTTATTATTTTAACTGAAATTTATCAAAATTAACATCAAGATTTCAAATAACTTATTTATTTAAAAATTTAAATCTACACCAGCTCTTTCAGGACAACTCATCCTATCTCAAATCAATTTGAGGTTATGGTTACGCTCTCAGGCCAATAAGAAGATTCTAAAAAGGCATCTATCTCACAGATATTACTATTACAAGAATAATAATTCATAGCAGCATAAAATACGACTTGTTAAACTATGCCTTATATCCTTAATATTGCCCAAATCTTTTCAGTTATGTGAAATAAATTACTGCCATAAGCTTTACAGCCAAATACAGCAAAATAACTCAATCAGCTATTCGGATTAGTATCCAAATGAATTCTCTTACTAACTAAAGATAAAGTTAAGTATCTCTTTTAAAGGTGGTATGCTCGATTAGCAAGATAGCTAGATCAATAAATGAAACAAGAATTAACGAGAATATAAACGACAATTATATACCGTATGGCTATTAGACCCAATAAAAAGTAAAACAAAATTCTGAAGTACGAAACATCGCCAGAATACACAACATAGGATATAAAACAGTATAAATCGTAGGACTTTAAAGGTTACAAAACGTGAGTTCTCGTTTTACCATAACCTGTATGTTCCTTATTCCTGGGAACTCTGGATGTCGCTACTGTGTGTGAAGCAACAGCGTTTGGGCTAACAGTTGTATTTTGTCTAGTTTCCTTAATTGTCTGATCGATGTCTGGTTCAGGCTTTCTACAGTTTCTGTCCACTTTTCCCGTCTCGCCGCATCTAGGTTATGAAGTAGGTCGTTTGCTATTTCTTGATCACCAGTTTCAAGAAAATGTCGGTACTGCTCTTCACTGGTTTGGGTACCATCCGGGAATATATTCCTTGCGATAGCTTCTTATTATACACTTTTTGTCATTACTTATTACGGCGCCAACAAATCTGTTAATTTTTAAGTGGTAAGAGGTATCCTCGCGCGGAGGTATCCAATCCAAACATTTGTCCAGTTCGTGGAGAACTTTGTCCAGTTGGCATTTTTGAAGTTCCACATTGCATTGGGAAGAAGAGGTAATTAGGAGGATTTAATAAGGGCACTTAAATAATACCTTAAAAAAGGGGGGCCACCTCACCAGTCCATCACACAACGTTTATAGGCGATATGGCCTATAGTTTTAGAAAATATACATTCTACTTAATTTGCTTAATACTTCTGCAAGGACACAATCAGGCGGTAGTTAGCAATGATAAATTCCGATAAATTCGCCTTGAGCGTTCAGGCGATTTTCTCAAAAAAAAATATATATATACCACCTCTGTCAAGTGGCGCTCCAAACGGATATAACTGTCGAGCAAGTTGATACTCCGGAAGTAAGGTCGCGAGAAGTAAGGTAGCGAGAGTATCGATAACACAAATCGACCAGTAAAACGAGAAAATCGCAATACTGGTATTTAATCTGTACGCACTGTTAAAAGACATGCTGTGCCACATTTTCGCATTCATCTTGCTGGAGAGTTGACGTCCTACCGTAATTTAGACGTCAATACTCGGTCACATTAATATATTCAAAAAATGATAGTTATCTCGACATTACAATCCGTTATAAACCTAGTAATTGGGAGGGCATCAACATAAAAACAATTAAGTATGATAGGAAACTAACGTTTAATTACGAGTTTAATTATTATTCTAATGGCGATACTAAATCGTTGCAACGTATAGGTATATGTAAAAACGTGTGTACTATAAAGACGTTAAAAATCAATAACCGAGACAACCTAGGTAATAACTTTATTATGAGATCGCAATAAATCTTACAGTGAAGTCCGCGCAAATATAGTATGAAGTAAAGCACGTAGTTCGATTAGGGCTTAAACGATCGAACGAAACAATGCGCTTTGTGCCGAGAGAAAATTACAAATGTTCCGCGTAACTAAAAGAAACAATATAAGTACAACAATCTAATAAGGTTTAATCACTTGGACGGATGAATTAATTCATCGTGATACTACTAACACGAACTAGGTACCTAGTCTAAACACGAAGTGTGGGAATTGGCAAAAAAAAATATCACACATACCTAGTGTAAATATGACACTTACCTAGGGGGCACCTGAAGGGGAAAGAAGTGGCCTCTTGGTTTGCAATTGGCGACTACGAACATTGATTTAAATTATAATATAATAAATAATGGGACCAGAACTAAGGCCAGACGGACAATGTAAAAAAGAGAAAATGAAGGAAATGATTTCATTTAAGATATCTGGACCACAGCAAAAAAAATCCAGAAATATCACAATCGTTGAATTCGTCAGGAAATATCACTTTCCCCTTAGCTAGTTCATTGCTTAGGTTTAGATTCCGAGTTAAATTCACTTCAACTCTTATAGTGCAGGATCATTCCACATCGAACCAACCAAAATAAAAGGTTTGGCAGATCACCTCATCGATTTTGATAATTTTTGGTGCAGTTATTCTACCCATCTAGTAGACGAAAAATCCAAATTTTAAAAGCTTTCTGATAAGTAGTTTTTTTTAATTGATTTCTAAAAATAAAAAAAAATAATTTTCCCCTCGATTTTCCGTTAACATATTAAAACAAATCAAGATATCTTACGAACTACTTACACTATAGCAGTGAGTTATATCTGAGGTTATATCTCATTTAAAAGATCTTGAAAATACCTTTCAAATGAGATACCTACCACTCAATAAAGGTGCTTTAAAAAAATTGAAAATTTTGAAAAAAAAAATCAAAAAATTATATTTATTTCCGTAAAATATTCACCAAATATCGGGATGGAGAAATGATGGCCTCATAGGGAAAAAATATTAACAATTTGACAACACAGCAAGCATAGCAATTACAAAAACGTGTTTTTATTTTTTTAAATTTTAAACATCACTTTTCAGAGTTTACCGAGGTGCTTACAAAGTGGTGAAAAACTAAGAAATGTTTCAGAAAAAAAAGTGATGGGTGTAGCATTAAACCGAGGGGTAAACCGCCAATGTATTCCGGTGTACACGCCTCATGTAATCTCATGTATTCTTATGTAATCTCATGTATTCTTATGTAATCTCATGTATTCTCATGTAATCTCATGTATTCCTATGTATTCTTATGTATTCATATGTATTCCTAAGCATTCCTTGTATTCTTATGTAATCCCGAGTGTATTCCTATGAATTGCTTTGGAATTCTAAATGTTTTCTAGGAAATCCTATACAGATAAATTCAAATTTGAGTTTCCCCGTTAGAAAATTGAAAACCGTAGGTTAGGGACTTAGGTGAAATTTGATACTTGGGCTTTCGAGGTCAAAAAGCCCGAATCTGGATAATAGGGGACCGTGGGGCCTACCGTGCAGGCTCCAGAAGAAAATCAGTTTATTTTTGGGGGAAATCAATGATCGGGTGTAGTAGTTCGGACCGGAATGATTTAAAAACGAGAAAAAAATTTGGGATCCTATCGGAGCCTATTTAGTCACCCAAAAAATTTCTTGCAGATAATCGGCTGGAAATCGGATCCGGGCCCGGGTTTTCGACGATGTCAGTAGGTTCCGCGGTAGGAGACGGACGAGGTAAAAAAAGATTTGTTAAACGAGAAACCAAAAATATTCGCCTCACGGACAAGTCCAAAAAAGTAATTTCGGCGATTTTCGATCCGTGGCTCCTACTTCCCAAAACAGATGCCCAAACTTTTCGAAAATAGAAAATCGGCGTTTTCGACCCCTAAATATTAATTCGAGGAAAAACCCTTCCGAACATAGTTTTATATTTAGAGGACGGTTTTTTTTTGTATATAGAGCCTTCTGAAAATGCGGCTCCTACGGTTTGTGTTTAGGTAAATTTCGAGTTAGCGAGTTCATATTCGGTAGAGGGACGGAAGGGACCGGCCTGAACGCCCTCAAAAAATTCAAGTCCCTAAGTCTCCTAGGGGCCCCTAAATAGGAACCTTTAGTGTCGTTCGACCTGGAGGGCTGAAAGTTGGGTTTGGGGGTTAGGGACGATCCCGAGTTCGAATCCGACCTCGTCGGGAACCTACCGCCGATTGGTTTGCCGATCGGAGCCTAGGAAACCCTAATTTTTCGGTATCGAAATTTCAAAACTATTCATATTTTTCATTTGGCCCCGGAATTATAACCTAAGAATGGAACCTAAATCGGTGGAATGAATCTATTCGATAGGTTCCCGCGCGGTTTTTACTGGTAGACTCCGGTAGTAAATATACGAATATCGACAAACAGTTTATATCGACCTTACCTTTCTTTTGATCAATAGGAGCATTGGAACATACCGGAGGAGCCTACCGATTTTTTTTTCGTATCGACTCTAAATTTTGGATTTAGATAAAGGGCACGAAGACAAACAGAAAAGGTTCTTTAGAAAAAAAACAATATTCTTAGTTTTCGAGATATCGGCCCCCTAAACGAGATATTTATTCAAAATTATTTTTTGTATGTTTTCCAAAAATTTATTTTTATGATAGCAAGATGTAAATAGTTCCCTTTAATGGTTTCCGAAAGAAAAACGAAAAAAAATTGTTCAAAAAAAAGTCGCGAGTAGCACAGTACACGTGTTAGAAGTGAATACTTCTTTACCGAAATGAGCTTAATGACATCAACCTATGGATCCAAATACACCGCCAGTATATAATAGGAAATCTGTTATAGTATAAAACTGGTAGGAGTCCTCTAGAAATCCGATTCAATCGCGACTCGAACCTCTCTCTTTCTCATTACAGGCATTTACTTTATCTCTCTTGCGAGACGAAGATCCCATAAACTGTGTCGTTACACGGCTTGAAAAGTCACTCTCACGCAACCAAAGAGTATTCACTTCAAAAAAATTTTCGAAAAATTTATATAACGTGCCGATTTTAATTTAACTTAATACTGTAATGAAACTGAAATAGACGAAATATTACACAAACTTGAAAACCTTACTGATGAGGTATGGCTCTAGATAACACGAGAGAAAGCATTCCGCCTGAGAGGAAATGGATTCATTTGTTCATATTGTTAGGGTCAAGCGAGGGGTCAAGCCTCGGGTCAAGCTAAAGGAAAAATATTTTACAATTAAATAGTCCTCGTTTTGTTGGCTTCTAGATGAGTCTTTTGGCAGAATAAGTACAGACTCCAAAGATATAATTCCAGCAATAGAACTTTGCTTAAATCCAGTCCAGCTAAGCGCACCAAAAAACCTAGACTTACAAAAAATCCCAAAAAACGGATAAAAGGTAAAGAAAAAGAATTTTGAAATTTTTGTAAGGACAGTCTGTACAGGGTGGCTCGAATTCGTGTCTATGTATGGGGAACTCGAAAACCGTAAGAGATACAGTGTCGGTTAAATTAAGGCAAAATTGCGCATTTAGGTGCCTAACAATATGCCGTTTAGAAAGTTTTAAAATTCCGAGTATTTCCGGAGATATCCGAAAAAAACCGAAATTTTGAAAATTCGATTTATTTTTGTCCTGGGCTTATTTAAAATCGAATTTCAAATTGAATTGCACTTTTGCATTGCCACTTTTTCCGCTCTATCTAATGATGGTATCCAGTTTGAAATCCGACGTTTCGTCTTCAAGAAATCATCATCAACTTTCTTTTTTTAAATACGATCTTAAATTTTTTTATCGTTTTTCAGATGGTATTGGCGTTATTACTATGTGTTTTTATTTTTTTTTTATTTTTTTTATTTTTCTTTTTTTTTAATTTTTATTATTATTTTTTTATTATATATTTTGCTTTGGCGTAATTTTAAATAATTTAAGGTAGGTATTTTTGAAATATTTATATTCTATAAAAATATTTTATTTTGTTTTTGTATTAAGTGGAAAATTGGAGCGTATTAAAAATAAAAAATAGTAAAATTATTTCTTACGAGGATATGACCATGAACTATTACTCAAACAAGTTGCTTACTGCAAAGATAAAATATTCCCAACTTTTAACCAATTAAAAAATTTATTTAATAGGGAACATCAACAATTTATAATCATACTACGTGATATTATAGGAACTTTGATGGAAAAACACCTATAGGAATTTGTCTTATAAATAAAATGCACTAAGCAACTTGTTTGAGTTCATGGCCATAATATTCTCGTAAAAAATAATTTTAAAATTTTTAATTTTTAATACGGGCTCCAATTTTCCACTTAATGCAAAAAACAAATAAAATATTTTTATAGAATATGAAAATATCAAAAGGACCTACCTTAAATTATTTAAAATCACGCAAAAGCAAAATATATAAAATTAAAATAATAAAAAAATAATAAAAATAAAAAAATAAAAAGCACATACTCATAAAAATAACGCCAATACCATCTGAAAAACGATAAAAAAAATTAAAGTTCGTATTTAAAAAAAGAAAGTTGATGATGATCCCTTGCAGACGAAACGTCGGATTTCAAACTGGATATCATCATTGGATAGAGCGGAAAAAGTAACAATGCAAAAGTGCAATTAGGTTTGAAATCCGTTTTTAAATAAGCCCAGGAAAAAAATAAAACGATTTTTGAAAATTTCGGTTTTTTCCGGATATCTCCGTAAATACTCGGAATTTTAAAACTTTCTAAACGGCATCTTGTTAGGCACTTAAATGCGCAATTTTGCCTTAATTTGACCGACACTGTATCTCTTACGGTTTTCGAGTTTCCCATACATAGACACGAATTCGAGCCACCCTGTACATCTACATCAGAGAATGAAGTACAAGTAAAGCATCTAGTTGACGATTTTTCAGACGAAGAAATGCATTTAGAGACCTCAAGTGAAGAAAATTCAAATGGTATCATCTCGGACATCATAATGGAGAAATATTACGCTGTCGCCTAACAAATACCGACTGA
>MU183907.1:0-12746 GCA_016904865.1 Pissodes strobi
AGTTTACCTCCGGAATATTTTGATCCTGGAAGCACCATCATGTCCATATATTCCTACTGTGAAACCCGGGATCACCAGCGCGGAAGCGGAACGTGATTTGGGAAAACCACTTAGCGCTCCCCAATTCTGGTGGGGTGGTCTTTCACCGGACGATGCGAGTAGGCTTATGCATCTACCACCTAGGGCCGCTTCCACTCGAAGCATCGGCCTCAGACTCATTCCTTTGGCGGTCCCTAGTCTGACAAGGGTAAAAATGGGGTTTGTTGGATCACTCCCCAGTGATCAGCTCCAGACTTTGTACTTTGGTGTTCTCCAGCCTGGAGAAGGACGATGGGATTTGATGGGCCACATCCCGTGGCAACTCGGAATGGTGGGGGCGTCACTCCCCGTAATCAAACTGCTCTCACCAGTTTGACGTTCCTGCCAGCCAATACAATGCAGCCCCTCTTGTCACAAACTGTCATTGATCAGCTCCAGACTTTGTACTTTGGTGTTCTTCAGCCTGGGGGAGGACGATGGGATTTGATGCGCCATATCCCATGGCAACTCGGAATGGCGGGGGCGTCACTCCCCGTAATCAAACTCCTCTCACCAGTTTTACGTTCCTGCCAGCATAAAAATCTCAATTTCTAACGTCAGTATTTCGAAGAGAGTGGCAAAATGAGAATATCTAGAATTTTACGAAAAATACGAATATTTACCGTATTCCATAAAAAAAAAATTCTTCTCTGATTTATGGCGCAAACATATGTGAAAAGAAATTATTATATTTAATGCTGATTTTTAAGAAGGATAATTGAAGAAGCACATAATCAGATAAATAAAACAAGTAAACTGGAAACAACACAATATGTAATCAAACAGCCCCAGATAATTTTAAACGCTCATTAATCTCGATAAAAATAATTCCGAATTTTCCACTACGTCAAGCCATTAAAGCTAATTAAACCAAAATTGCATTAAATAGTTGCAGCAATCGCCCTAGATATTTAGGTTCTTACGCCCATTAAGCCAATTAATATTATTGATTTACGAGGCCGCATAAATTTCAATAATGCCAGTACTCGACTCTATAAATTCAAATTCATTAGCGGACAATACATATTCATAACCAATACGGTAGGAGATCTATGTATCTCTTTAATTAACTGGAGTTCCTAAACGTCTTTATTAGATGATATATTTATTGTGCAGTCCCTAGATATTTAATAAATCATCCATTTGATGGCCTAGCTGAAAGCCTACAGTTTATCATGCTGTAACTACCTATATACCTTGTTTCCTTTACGTTGGTACGAGTCGTTGTAACGGTCTGAAAATAAGTTTATACTCAATCTTTAATTAAAGTTAAAGTTTATCTAGCGTTTTACCATTTGTTTGGGTTTTGATGTTCAAAGTTCCTTCGCCATTCAGTCAGGAATGTATTGAATAAAAGGAATCGAAAAGGAGGTTTTAAGAATAAATTCAAATTGTACACTGTTCATTGTATAGCAATACCATCCCACTAATTTCGGGTAAAATCTAACATTTTTATGCATATCTCGTTGTAGAGTGTCAATCATCAGTTCGGCATACTTTGTCTCCCACCTTCCTGCTCCGCCTATTCCCCACAGTGCACATGCACGTGGTAATCAGGAGATTGTAACCTACAATTTAAATGTACGTGAGCATCGGGTTACTCACCTAAATTTGTCAAATTTTAAAGTAAAATCTGTCAAATAGTTAAAGCGCAGTGTAAGCTCTGAGTGAAATTAAGCCAATCAAGTTTGCCGATAAGAGGCTCTTAAAAAGTTTTATTATGAAACACGGCCCAAAACCTGGAAACAATTCAAAGTATATCCCGACCAAAAAGAGATGGGTACTCTAGTAACCGGGTATAGTGTAGCTTTATTAAGTCTTTGACCAGTAAACATTGTTATGGCTTTCACTAAAGTGTCTCCTTTATCATTTCTTCTCACCTGATGTAGATGGATCTTAACCTGAACGCCAACGGGTCGGGAGTGTTGTTTATTTCATTATCCTCCGGAAAGAGAGAAGGGAGCCATGCATCTGCTTGTCTCAACTAAAAGTTAATATTTAATATTTTAGTCCATATTTAATATGTTTGTTCTTGAATTGTTTAGTAGTTAATTAATTTTATATAATATATTATGTCTTATGTGGATATAGTGAATTCTATTTCCAATACTTCTATATCTATTACTTCGGGTAATCAGATATTATTGATTGACTTCCTAGACAGTTTGTTTTGCTCTCTTTTATGTGTCTTCTTTCGCTGTTCATTTCTCCCTTTAGTTTGTTTAGATTTTTGGTTTTCCCGGGCGTTTAAAGTGTAAAATCGACACCAAAATAAACGCACAACATATGGTTATGAAATATTTAGCCTCACCTTATCTTACGATCGCTTCCTCACGGTGAAAGTTATTTGTGAACATATATCATCATAATAAATGCCATATTATTTCGGTTTTCACGGGATTTCTTTAATGTAACATCCGTTTTCTTAATTAAATTTCGTGTGACATTTAATTTCAAGAATCAAATTGTCATCTGGACTTGACATTTTTGCTTGCGGTGGTAAGCCGCGTTCTATTGAGTAGTTTGATATCCTGTTTGACGTCACTTCTCCTGAAGAGCAACTTGTTCGGAACACCCAAAATGGATTTTTAGAATGGGCATGTCCACGAAAAATTGGGAAAACTAATTAGGTACCTATTCTCTTGTATTTAATTTATTAAAGAAGGAATTGTCATATCAGAATCTTAGGTGATTGTTTCAAAAATTAACGGGGAAGGAATTGTTGTGTGGTGCGTGTGATACATAGCTCATAGTGGGATTGGCTGGTTGTAAAGTATTTTGCTCGTAACCTTATCTTCATCCTTTCGATCAGGAACAAATCAGAGGATGCAGTTTCAGGGCGAATTTCAATGAAAAATCTTCAAATTTTTCGCGATAATTTGTACACTACTGAATACGTCTTTTATTATGCATCCTAGTGAAAAATGAATAAGTACCAATTTGAACGACCGAAAAACGATGTAAAATCCTGCGCAACATTTTTTACGATATCTCTTTTAGTTACCGAGATATTTGCGGAAACGTAAAATCCGATATTTATGAAATATGCCAAAAATGACACATGTTAAAGAGAAATACGATAGGTCATAATAAGGCACATATTGAAGGACATGATTTTAGATATTTGCTATTTTTTCCTAGCTTTGAACGTTTTCGAACAAAAGACAATTTTCTAAAGGCCTAACCTCAAACTGACGTTTTACTTTAAAAATTTGAATAGTTCGATTTATATACACTACTAATTTAATGGCACCCAATTTCAGTAAAAAAAAACTTTCAAACAATGCAGTTTCGGGGCGAATTTCAATAAAAAATCCGCAAATTTCCCGCGATAATTTGTACACTACTTAATAAGTTTTTTATTATGCATCCTAGTGAAAAATGAATAAGTACCAATTCGAACGACCGAAGAACGATGTAAAATCCTGCGCAACATTTTTTACGATATCTCTTTTAGTTACCGAGATGTTTGCGGAAACGTAAAATCCGATATTTATGCAATACGCCAAAAAAAGACACATGTTAAAGAAAAATACGATAGGCCATTATTAGCTTCATATCGAAGGACATGATTTTGTATATTGACTATTTTTTTGTAGCTTAGAACGTTTTTGAATAAAAGACAAATTTCTGAGGGCCTAACCTCAGACTGAGGTTACTTTAAAAACTTGAAATTTGATTTATATACACTACTAATTTAGTGGCACTCAATTTCAGTAAAAAAACACCCCAAGCAATGCACTTTCGGAGCGAATTTCAATGAAAAATCCGCAAAAGTCTGGCGATAATTTGTACACTACTAAATAAGTCTTTTATTATGCATCTTAGTGCAAAATGAATAAGTACCAATTGGAACGACCGAAAAACGATGTAAAATCCTGCGCAACAATTTTTACGATTTATCTTTTAGTTACCGAGATATTTGTGAAAAGGTAAAATCTGATATTTAGGCGATATGCCAATGACACATGTTAAAGAATTAAAGAGAAATACGTTAAGCCATTATTAGCCTTATATCGAAGGACATAATTTCGGATATTTGTCATTTTTTCGTAGATTCGATTTTGAATAAAAGAGAAATTTCTGAAGGCTTAACCTCAAATTTTCTTGAACGCTTTTAGTCTAAAAATTTGAAATACTTTTAATCTATATACACTTCTAACTTAGTAGCATAAAATTTCAGTAAAATAAAAAACCTCCTAAGCAATGCAGTTTCGGGACGAATTTCAATCAAAAATCCGCAAATTTCTCGCGATAATTTGTACACTACTGAATAAGTCTCTTATTATGCATTCTAGTAAAAATTGAATAAGTACCAGTTCAAACGACCGAAAAACGATGTTAAATCCTACGCAACATTTTTTACGATATCACTTTTAATTACCGATATATTTGCGGAAACGTAAAATCCAATATTTAAAAAATATGCCAAAAATGACACATGTCAAAGAGAAATACGATAGGTCATAATAAGCCTCATATTGAAGGACATGATTTTGGATATTTACCATTTTTTCGTGGCTTCGAAAGTTTTCGAATAAAAGACGAATTTCTGAGGGTCTAACCTCAAATGTTCTTAAACATTTTTACTATCAAAAATTTGAATATTTTTAATTTATATACGCTACTAATTTAGTCGCACCAAAAACATCCCAAGCAATGCAGTTTCGGGGCGAATTACAATGAAAAATCCGCAAATTTCTCGCGATAATTTGTACACTACTGAATAAATCTTTTATTACGCATCCTAGTGAAAAAAGAATAAGTACCAATTCGAACGACCGAAAAACGATGTAAAATCCTCCGCAACATTTTTTACGATATCTCTTTTAGTTACCGAGATATTTGCGGAAACGTAAAATCTGATATTTAGGCAATATGCCAAAAATGACACGTGTTAAAGAGAAAGACGTTAAGCCATTATTAGACTTATATCGAAAGACATAATTTCGGATATTTGTCATTTCTTCGTAGCTTCGAATGTTTTTGAATAAAAGACAAATTTCTGAAGGCTTAACCTCAAATTTTCTTGAACGCTTTGAGTCTAAAAATTTGAAATACTTTTAATTTATATACACTTCCAACTTAGTGACATCAAATTTCAGTAAAATAAAAAACCTCCCAAGCACTGCAATTTCGGGGCGAATTTCAATCAAAAATCCGCAAATTACGCGCGGTAATTTGTACACTACTGAATAAGTATTTTATTATACATCCTAGTGAAAATAAATAAGTACCAATTCGAACGACCGAAAAACGCCGTAATATCCTGCGCAACATTTTTTACGATATCTATTTTAGTTACCAAGATATTTTCGGAAACGTAAAATCCGATATTTATGAATTATGCCAAAAATGACACATGTTAAAGAGAAACACGTTAGGCCATTATTAGTTTCATATCGAAAGACATTTCTGAAGGCCTAACCTCAAATTTTCTTGACCTTTTTTACTTTAAAGTTTTAAATATTTTGAATTTATATACACTACTAATTTAGTGACACCAAATTTCATTAAAAAACTCCCAAAAACAAATTTGAACTAATTAATTTCAGTTTCGAGGCGAATTTTGATACAAATTTCTGAAATTTCAGGCGATAATTTGTACACTACTGAATAAGTCTTTTATTATGCATGTAAGTGAAAAATTAGTAAGTGCCAGTTCGAACGACTAAGGAATGATGAAAAATCTTGCGTAGCATTTTTGACGATAACTCTTTCATTCGTCGAGATATTTCAAGAACGACACGTGCTAAAGATAAACGCGATACGCCATAATAAGCGTTATAATGAAGCACATCATTTTGGTTATTTGCAATTGTTTCGTAGCTCTGAATGTTTTTGAATAAAAGACTAAGAGCCTAACCTAAAATGTTCATGAATGTTTTTATTTTAGGCATTTGTATATTTATTATTTATATACACTATTAATTTAGTGACACTAAATGTCGTTTAAAAACCTCCTAAAACAAATTCCAATTAAAAATATTCAATTTTAAGGCGAATTTCGATGAAAAAATCCTCGAATTTCATGCGATAATTTATACACTACCGAATAACTCTTTTATTACGTATCCAAGTGAAAAATGAGTAAGTATCATTTCGAACGGCAAAAGAACGATGTAAAATCTTGCGTAATATTTTTCACGATACCTCTTTAATTTACCGAGATATTTCAAAAATGACACGTGCTACAGATAAACGCGATACGCCATAATAAGCTTAATAATGAAGCGCATTATTTTGGTTATTTGCAGTTGTTTGGTAGCTTTGAATGCTTTCGAATAGAAGACGAATTTTCAGAAGCCTAACCTCAAATTTAATGAACGTTTTTATTTTAGAAATTTGTATATTTTTTATTTATATACACTACTAATTTAGTGGCACTGAATGTCATTTCAAAACCTCCTAAAACAAATTCGGACTAAATATTTTCAATTTCGAGGCGGATTTTGATGAAAAAAACTGGAATTTCGCGCGATAATATTTGTACACTAACCTCAAATTTTCTTGCACTTTTTTTACTCTAAAAATTTTTAATATTTCGAATTTATGTACACTACTAATTTAGTGGCATCAAATTTCTTTAAAAAAACCTCTAAGAAACAAATTTTGCTTAATAAATGTGATTTTCGAGGCGAATTTTGATGAAAATTCCATGAATTTCAGGCGATAATTTATACACTACCTAATAACTTTTATTACGCATCCAAGTGAAAAATGAGTAAGTACCAATTCGAACAGCTAAGGAATGATGAAAAATCTTGCGTAGCATTTTTCACGATATCTCTTCCATTTGTCGAGATATTTCAAAAACAACACGTGCTAAAGATACACGCGACACGCCATTAAAAGTTTTATAATGAAGCGCATAATTTTGGTTATTTGCAATTGTTTCGTAGCTCCGAATGTTTTCGAATAAAAGACGAATTTCTAAGAGCCTAACCTCAAATTTTCATTAATGTTTTTATTTTAGATATTTGTAGATTTATTGTTTGTATACACTATTGTTATGTCGTTTAAAAACCTCTTAAAACAAATTCCAATTAAAAATATTCAATTTTAAGGCGAATTTTGATGAAAGAATCTTCGAATTTCATGCGATAATTTATACACTACCGAATAACTCTTTTATTACGCATCCAAGTGAAAAATGCGTAAGTACCATTTCGAACGGCAAAAGAACGATGTAAAATCTCGCGTAATATATTTCACTATACCTCTTTCATTTACCGAGATATTTCAAAAATGGCACGTGCTACAGATAAACGCGATATGCCATAATACGCTTTATAATGAAGTGCATTATTTTGGTTATTTGCAATTGTTTCGCAGCTTTGAATGCTTTCGAATAAAAGACGAATTTTTAAGAGCCTAACCTCAAATTTTCATAAACGTTTTTATTTCAGAAATTTGTATATTTTTTATTTATATACACTACTAATTTAGTGGCACTGAATGTCATTTCAAAACCTCCTAAAACAAACTCGAATTAAATATTTTCAATTTCGAGGCGGATTTTCATGAAAGAATCTGGAATTTCGCGCGATAATTTGGACACTATCGAATAACTCCTTTATTACGCATCCAAGTGAAAAATAAGTAAGTACCAATTCGAAAGGCTCAGGAATGATGCAAAATTTTGCGCAAATATATAACTTTTATTGGCCGAGTATTTCTGGAAGCGCGAATTTCAATCTTTATTTAATATCGCAAAAACAACACGTGTTAAAGAGCGACGCGACACGTCATAATAAGCATCATGATGAAGCGTACAATTTTAGTTATTTGCCATTTTTTCGTAGCTCTGAATATTTTCGAAAAACTAAGAGCCCACTCTCAAATTTTCTTAAACGTTTTTTATTTACATACACTACTAATTTAGTGACCTAAAATGTCATTTAAAACCTCCCAAACAAATTTCAATTAAATATTTTCAATTTCGAGGCCAATTTCGATAAAAAAATCCTGGAAATTTTCACGATAATTTGTACACTACCGAATAACTCCTTTATTATGCATCCAAGTGAAAAATGAGTAAGTACCAATTCGAACGGCAAAGGAATGATGCAAAATCTTGCGCAACATTTTTCACGATATCTCTTTTAGTTACTGAGATATAGGCGGAAACATGATATTAATTTTTTGCGAGGAATGTTTATAACTTCGGTTTGATTTGACGGAATTTTGTTAAGTTGACCTCGTTTGAAAGTTTTCTCTGGCTCATCGGCTAATGTCCACGAAAAACTGGAAATATTGGGAAAACTAATTAACAGGAAACCTCTCCCAATAAGCTATTACTAAGCAGGAACCTTCTCTATCTCCCAATTTTTTGTACAAATTTTTAAACATAATCGGTTTATTTCGTTGCAAAGCCTAAGCCATAAAATTAATCCAAAATATTTATTTGCTTATAAGACAAAAGGTCTAGACTATTTGACAGCCACTTCTTTACTTGATCTCTCCTTTATTTGCTATCCAGAACGATTTATGTCCGCGATATTTCCAGTTGCAAATAAACGAAAAACGACTCGGACGATTTTTCATTTTTCCGCGCTCCTCGGCCCGCCCCGAATACGAATATCTTTCCCCGTTTACTTTGGACTTGAAATATGTGGCATCTCAGCTGTGAAATTAAAAGCGAAAAACTTTCCGATGACTTTTCCGGTAATCCCCTTGTGTTTGATGACGAAAATGATACTTAAAATTGTCGGGAAGCGTAAGTTTACTCTGCGGAGTTAGGAATTTATATTCTACCTTAAATAGACGGCGTATTATCCGTTGCACGAATCCCATTAAGTGTATAACTCTCTAATAACGCCAAAAGCAACTTCGGAACTTTGGAAACTTTGAAACCCACGTTATCTGGAATCCTTATTATCTGATCATGACACCCTACATTTCTCCGATAAACACACTGCACGTATTTAGGCAATATTTAACTTCACATTAACCAATTTTCGGCGATATGAGCCCTAAATTATAGAGTTCTAAGAGTTCCGAACTCCTTTTGTTAAGCCTTATGCTAAGAGGATTATATAATGGTAAGTTTAGTAAGTTTTAAACTGAACCAGGCTTGTTTCTTAAGTCGACTCTTCTATTGCATTGTTGTGCAACTTTAGGATTATTCGTCGTTTAACACAAACATAAGCTTGTTTGGAAGTTGTTTAATGGTTTATGGAATATTCTAAAATAAATTTGTGTAGAAAAACCTTATATTTTTATTGCATTAGTATAAAAGCTCATCACTCCTAAACATCCATTTTTCAATCATTCTAAAAGGGTAAACATCATTTATTTTACGATTTGCCCTAAAAGTGGCGTAAACATATTTTTAGAACGTCTCATCAGAGACGATCTTATGATCTGCCGTTTTAACAAAGGGGCCTGTCCCACGACGATAATGCATTGCTATAAACGCTTTACGACTTTGCATCGTAAAATTTAAAATTTCTTCGCGCTTGCCGACCATTAAAACTGAAAATTGGCATTTTCAGGGCGAAAGACGCGCCTCGAGGAGTCATGAAATCAAACGCGTCTTTACTGATTCGTGAAATATCTTAGATAATATAGTTTAGGGATTTATAAACTGTTTATATCGGGTTGAATTTAGATTCTCTAGATCAAAAACTTTTAAGTTATTTAATCCAGGTGGTCGTCTACGTCATCAATTCTGATTGGCATCCCCCATCCAGAGACTAAGGGGTGGAGAACCCCGCTATATTATCTACTAACGTTTTTTTTTTTCATATGAAATAAACATACAAAAAACAAAGCTTGACAACTAAAAGACACGTTCCCTGGAGACTAAATATCTTCATTCTCAAAAGGGTTTATAATCTGTTTATATCGAGTTTTATCAGGCCAGAAACAACAAATAATCTTGAAAATTACTAGGTCATAAATTCTGATTGGAAATCCCCTTCCGAAAACTAAGGAGTCTAGAACCCCTCCATCTTAACTACTAAGGATTTTTTCATACGATATGGCTTAGATGAGATTAAAAATGTGAAATTAGATAACTTTGAAGATGAGAAACCTTTTCTCTACAGTAGCAAATTACAGATACAACAAAGAAACTTTGGAATTATTTAGTCCAGGAAGCGTAGTAATTTCAAAGTTTCTTTGCTGTTTCTGCAATTTCTTTCTTTAGAGAAAATGTTTCTCATTTTCAGAGTTATCTAATTTCACATTTTCAGCTTATCTAAACCATACCGTATGTTTATATGCCACAATTTCCGATATGCGCACCTTCCTCCGTAGAGTAAAAGATGTGGAAACCCTCAACCTTATCTACTAAAGTATTGTTTTTATATAAAATATGCAAAATAAGTTGGCCATATAGGGATATCATTACCAATTCGTACAGCAAACGAGCGAAATTAAAATTAAAATAACAGTTCATTTGATGCAATTCCAGACACTCGGCGTTATCCCTAAAATGGCAAAAACCCATGTTAACGTCCGCCATATTGTTTTAATATTCATATTTGGGGTCCTTTTTCATGCATTTGAGGGCCTGTTTAAGCGGAAATTAGCATGCCGACGGGGCCCCGAAAGGGCCATAAAGGTAGTTAAACAATATTCGGGGCCGTAATGAATGCGGGAGGGTTAAATTAAGCCTTTAAAGTGATTTAGTTGAGTTTTTATTAATTTTATTCTTGGAAAATTGTAAGCTGATTTTATCAAATCAATTTCGAAACGGTAATATTTCGAAGAGAGAGGAATATTTAATGAGGAATTTATTTATTTATTTATTTGTAGCAATAGAAAATTACAAAAAAAAAACTAATTACAAATAAAATAAAAAATAATAATAATAACAAATGAAATGTAACTCGTTAATCTAGATATATTGCTACTTTTAAGTGCACAATAGCATTCATGATACTGTGTGTGCACGGTTCACAAATCAAATTAAACATTTTTGAGGACTTAAACTATAATCAAATATCAAATTAATCTATTAGTATACTAATTTGCATCTATATACTTAATACTGATAACTATTACGGTGTTTAGTTCAGGTAAAGATATGAATTAGAAAAGTTATTTCGCTTTATCCATTCAGTAATTTCTTTTTTACATTTTTTATAAGGCTTTTCTCTTATACCTGCTGGCAAATTATTATAAATCTTTGGCCCTACACAATAAATATGATTTTGACAAACAGCGTGTCTGGGATTGTGGAGGATGATATTCTGCCGTAATGCATTTCTTGTGTACATTTCATGGGAGATAATTTCCCTGTAATAAGTTGTTTTCAACATGAATCTAATTACTGACTTAATATAGAGCTGATTTAGTGTAAGCAATCCACTATGTTTGTAAACTAGTTCTATTGGATATCTTTTCATCTTAAATAACATTATTTTAATTATCCATTTTTGTGCAATGCACAGTTTATTCAAAATTGTTGTTCCAGCAGAACCCCATACAACTATACCATAATTTAAAATTGATTCCACCAGTGCAAAATAAACAGTTTTTAAAGTATCGAATGTTAATATATTTCTTAACTCATAGAATTTGAAAATAAGTTTTCTGATCCTATCTGTCACATACTTGATATGATCTTTCCATGAAAATAATTCATCAACAAAAATTTCTAGATATTTCAAACTTTTTTCCCTTTTAATATAATTGTTCCATTTACAATTCAATGCCAGGTCACACCCCGAATCATAGAATTTAATACTCTGAACATCTGGAAGAGATCTACTGGCAAAAGAGAAGGCAACAAACTTTGTCTTTTCCACATTCAATGATAAAAGACTACTGATTAACCAATTCTATATTTTATGCTTTTTTTTGTTACTTCCCAGCTTTCTCCATCTATTATTATTGTAGAATCATCAGCATAACAAAAGACTGTCCCCTCCACATAAACTAAAAAATGTTATTTATGTAAATATTGAAAAGTAGAGGTGAAAGTACGGTCCCCTGTGGCACACCAAACTCCACTTCCAATTTGTTGCTGAATTCATTAGAAATTTTTGTGACTTGTGTCCTTTTCAAATATGACTTAATAAGTTTGTTAGGTGTCCTCCTTATACCCATTTTTTTCCAGTATATTAAGCAGAATTTGGTGTGCCACAGTATCAAAGGCCTTCCGTAAGTCCAGAAAAACTCCTATCACCTTTCTACCCTCATCCAAGATCACCTCAGTAACTTTACAAAGTGTATTTTCTGTATTTGAATTTTCCCTAAAGGCAAATTGGTGGTTATGCAATAATTTGTTTTTTTTCTAGAAATGTTGAAAAGTTTGCTCTTAAGGGGTCGGTCAAGTTTGCCCCCCCGTATTAAACAAATTTCAAAAATAAAAAGCATAATTTTGCACACATTTTGCACAATTTTGCACACCGCAAATAAAATTTTGCACAATTTTGCACACCTATTTTCAAATTTTGCACACTTTTCTGGGGAAAGTTATGAGGTGTTAAAAATTTGAATTTTTCCCCCCCGTTTGTGAAAATGTGGAAAAATTTTGATTCTGCTAGGTTCTACTAATTTTGCACAATTTTGCACACCTATTTTCAAATTTTGCACATTTTTCTGGGGAAAGTTATGAGGTGTTAAAAATTTGAATTTTCCCCCCCGTTTGTCAAAATGTGGAAAAATTTTGATGCTGCTAGGTTCTACTAATTTTGCACAATTTTGCACACCTT
>MU183907.1:55018-65367 GCA_016904865.1 Pissodes strobi
GGCCTTGATGAGATAGATTACTATTTTGCAAGGTTCACTGAATAAATCGATTTCGGTCAATAAGTAAAATTGCATCAGCAGTTTGTCATTTATCTTTTTGGTATAGATTTTCGAAATCTATAAACAACCAGCCAATGAGGTCTTCTCTTTGGTTTGCCCTCTCGCCAGTATCAATGGTTGCATACCTTCTGTTCCACTTGGCGGTGTTGAAATGAGTACGTTTACACAGCCTTATGTTAACCTTGATCAATCTTTTATTTGACTTGGTCCTGACTTATTAATTGTTAAATCTTATAAAACAATTGATTTCCTCAAACGACGATGAGAACTCTATATATTTATTTTCTTGTCCTCTTGATTCATTCGTTCCGTCTTCCTAGGCCGAATAATCCAATGATAAGCCAAGCTTTGATTTCCCCCCTCGCCCGTATCATTGGTTGCATAAGTTCAGTTCTACTTGATTCTGTTTAAATGAGTACGTTTACAGCGTCCTATAATAATCCTTATCAAATTTTTGATTTGGTTCTGACGTTTTAATTGTGTTATCTCCATAATCAAACAACCATAGTATAACCGTAATGATAAATAATTAAATTCAAAACTTTAGGCCACCCTGTATATTCATTTTCGCCTTGCTGATAGCGAGATTTTGAAGGCAAAAATCTTCTTAATTCATTCGTTCCGTCCTCCCACGCCGAATCAGCCAATCAGTTCTTTCTCTTTGATTTTCCCACTCACCAGAATCAATGGTTGCATACCTTCGATTCAATTTGACGCTATTTAAATGAGTGCATTTACGTGGCTTTATCTAAACATTTGTTTCTCTATTTTAGAAAGCTTTTAAAATATGGATTTTTTTAAAGTAATAAATTCATGAATTTGGTTGAAGATCTCAAGCTCAAACTTAGATTTAATTTGTAAAAGACATCATGACATAAATTTCGTACTTGCAGCTCCCGTTTATTGCGATTTTGAAGTATTTGTTTATAATACAATTTTCGCAATTAGGTTTTATTCACGACGCCGACGAGCTTATTTTGAGCCATGAACAAGACGTTTTAAATCCATTTTATCGTATTAAGAATTTTCTATGGCTTGTGATTGGCTGAAGTATTTTCCTAGCACCTACGAGTAGTGTAAAGCGGCATTTAGTAATTGAATAAAAAGACGTTTTCTTTATGTCACCGCTTGACTTCTTAGTTACGGAAAATGACTTAGACAATATGAAACAGGTAAATTTAAGAAAGCGCCTTAAATCTACTAAAATGACAAATTCTCACGCTATTTGAGTGAAGGTAGATTTACATGATTTCTAATATTTAAGCTAATATTTAAGCTTTAAACAAAATTATAATAACATATATCGTCCTTCCTAAAACAAGCAAGTAGACAACCCACAACTTGGCAAATTACAGAGTGACATTTAGTGAGTGACATGTGTCAAATTTAATACTTAACATCTTCTGCCAATCATATGTCATCTGCCAATTTTTGTTCACATGAGCTCTGCCAACTGATGGGTAAATGCCTTAATATTCTCTTATGACATCATCACTGTTGGTCATATAAAGCTACTAGCAGCTCGAAATGATGTAGTATCTAAATATTAATAATTATATTATTTTTAATTACCTAAAGTCTTGGAAATGAAACTAGAGGTTGAGATTATTCGCCTAATTCTTGTATAACCGTCTCGGCATCTGTCATTTTTAAGGTGCGACATCTGTCATTTTAGATTGGAGATGCTCGTCCTTTTGCGTAGCTTATTCGGCGGGAAATTTAAATAACCGTCGGTGTTTGTTTGACGTACTAGAGCTTGTAGGTTCAAACTGCGTACGATTGCTAAAAGCTGAAAAATAAAAAATGGTTTAACCGTAAGGCAATCTAAATATATCTGTAATTTAACCGACCCAATTACGCGTTAATTTTTTTCTTTTAAGAATAAAACTCTTCACCTACGAGATGAAAACCCATTATCGTAATATATCTCGCGTCGCGTTGCCCTACTTATTTCCAATTTACGTTCCGGCAATGGTCAATCCGCTTGATGCAAACCAACTCTAAATGGCACGTTGCTAAATACTAGTTGCGTCGAGAAAACGTGCTGGCAAAAACAAATGTATTTTGCAATGTAGAACACTTGGTTTTTTCTGGTCGATTTATTAAGCATGCATCGTATTAGTTCATATCTTCACTATCGTTCAGCACAGAGGGCGCTGACGCTTGACATTGACATACAACAACTTTTGACATACAAAGTCCTGAGCGATTAAAAGGCAACACTGCAAGAGGCACACCGGATTATTGACAATAACAAGACGATGGCATACAATAACTTTACACAGCCGATACGGGAAAGTGAAACAATTAATTCAGCAAAACAAACTTCGCTAATTTATGCCTTGTGGACAGGTGTGACGCGTCGGACCGGCTCGACCCGCGTTTTAATTAGTTGTAAAGTTTTTGATTCATGCGTTGATAAAGCGCGGACCGGCGTGATTTAATGAAAAACATTTATCAGCCGCAGATGTCGCTACCTGCGAAAGGCTTTACGAAACATGTACTGGTTTCACCCTCTCTCGACGTTGCCTACTCTGAAATAGTTTGTTAGAATGTGTAAATGTGTCCAATTTGCTTCTACTTTAATGATGTGTTGACGCAATGTCATTACTGCACTGTCCAGTATATTAGCCAATCAAAATTTACATTGAGGTCGCTAAACGCAGCCATCTTTTGACCAGTATACTAAATCGGAATTACGCAACAGCTGACATTATCTCAAAGCTTTGCTACAATGATTTTCTAGCTATAAAACCACAGTGGTCATAACCAGATCCAATGCATCAGATCTGATGTTAATTTTATTAACGTGGCAACGCCGCATCTACTGCAGCAGATATAGTATTTGCGTTCTGCAATCTCCACCGTGGAGGAGATGCGCGATAGCAAAAATCGTCCACGTGGGCTACGCTTTTTTAAAGGCGTGGCACCTGATAGTTGACAGATGACAAGTGACAGATAGATAAGTGACAGCTGACAAATGACAGTTGATGACTTGCGCAGTAGTAAAAATCACTCACGTGGGCTATGTCATATTTAAGGCGGACAAATGGGGGCTGACAAATGACAGTTAATGGCTTACACAGCGGTAAACATGGTCGACTTCGAGGTCGAGGTTCGTAAAGTCAGAAAGGACTTTCAAAAAAAACTGGACCAAGACCGTAGGGGGACAAAAGGCAGATATGGATGGGTAAACGAAGAGATATAAAAACTTGATTAAGGAAAAGCTACTTCGATGGTTGAGGACGGATCTAGAGAAAATGAGAGTTGGGAGAGAATATGGGAGCTGTTGCGCAAGAAAGGAATCGTCAAAGGTGAAAAAACAATAATGGACAGGGGAGGAAGGGTATTACCAAAATGAAGAATCTAGACCTTTTTCTGATAAAGAAATATCATCCAGAAGTAGTAAGACACGAACACAGTATTTATGACAAAGATTTGGAAGAAAAGGAGGTGGAGGAGGTAATTAGGTCACTGAAAAAGAACAAGGCATGTGGAGCGGATGACATTCCTAACGAGGCCGTGAGACATATATGGGAGGCAAGAAAGGACTGGATTTTGGAACTTTACCAACAATGTTGGAGAACTTCTTGCTTTCCGGAGGCATGGAAGGAGGCCAAGTTGTATTGGATTCCTAAACCTACGGGAGGGTATAGGCCGATAAGCCTATTACCCTCGCTCGGCAAAGTGCTTAACAAAGTACGGATTTAGAAATGGAAGAGACACTATTCAGATGATTGAAAGGGTAATCGAAGAAATTCGAAGAGTGAAAGAGGAGGAAAAGCACTCACTAGTCGTGACGCTGGACCTCACGAATTCCTTTAACCTGGCATGGCCCGTTCAGGTTGATCGGGAGATGGACATGATGGCTATGCCGGGTAGAGTGAGAGAGAGATGCTGTGGGACATCCTGAAGATCCTGAAGAATACGGAAGTCTGCAGCGGAGAGGTAGAAAGAACGATAGAAAGGGGTTGTCCTCAGGGGTCGAGCCTAGGGCCAACCCTCTGGATAGTGTGTATGGAAGGATGGATAAGGAAGTTAAGAGAAGCTGGAGAAGGGGTGTATGCGCAAGCCTCTGCCGACGATCAGGTGATAATTATAGAAGGCAGATCAGTCAAAGAAACTGAGCGAAAAGGGATCAGCTCTTGGGAAATTTGTAGATCATAGGAGAGGGAAAGCTGGTCTAGGTATAACATAGCCAAGACCAAATGTATGTTTGTGGAAGCTCGAGGCTCAATAAGAGGACCGATGGTGCAAGTAGGGGATCAGAGGGTAACATGCGATTATTGGATCGATTTCCTAGGGATAAGGCTCGACACAAAGCTAAATGTCATCGAGCACGTTAAGAAAGTGAGAGCAAAGGCAGGGGGAATCGTTACTAAACTTGGGGGGCTTTGTAGGAACAAAGGGAAAATTGATAAAGACAAGGTGAAGTTGATATACGAGCTTGTGATGGTGACCGCATTGATGTATATCTCGCATCCATATGGGGTGAAAGGTCCAAGGGTACTAGAATCCAAAGACAGCTGAATGCAACGGAGATGATGTTTCTAGTGATGATGTGTAGAACTTACAGGACTGTGCCAATGGAGGCGCTGCAAGTGGCATCTGGGGTTCCCCCGCTGGACATAGTTGCTGGAGATAGGAATGCAATGAGGATGAGGGTGCTTGAGGAAAAAAGAATGAATGGAGTATGTGAAAGAGAAAGAGCGTGTGTATAGGATCGTCTTGCAACAGTGTCGGGGTTCTTAAAAGGGGAACAGAAGGATGATGTTTTTGTAGATATGGGTGGTGACGAGAGAGTAATGGGCCTGAATGTGTAATACAACGAGGGGAGGGGGCTAAGTTAAGAAAAACTGCAAAGTTTCAGGGGTAAGTAGCACTGTGCAAGGCGAATTGTGTGGAATATTGTTTGGTTTGGAAACTATTAGGGGAATGCAAGCAAATGGCCAGTTCGACCTCAAGACACAGTCCCAGATGGCAGTAGTAATGCTGAGACACCCGAAGATACAACACAAGCTGGTGAACAGAATTCATGTTGAGGTAGCCGAATTGTAGTGAGATTGAATGGAGAATCGGGAGATGCTTTAGATTATTGAACGGGAAAGAAATTAAGAAAGAAAGAAATGAAAGGATTTTGAATGAATGGCAAGAAAGGTGGAATGGAAGTGAGGAAGGAAGGGCACTGTATAGAATCTGTAGGGAGGTAGGGAGAGATAGGATAGACCTATATTTCAAGGGGATGCAGGTGGTAACTGGGCAGGGAAACATGGCCTGATACTACAGCAAACGGACGGCATGTGTAGTTGTGGGGAAGGTATCGAGGACGCGGACCATGTCAGGAACAGCTGCACCTTGGAAGATAGAGTCAGAGTGAGAGAGAAGATGATGAATGAGTTTGGTGAATGGGGTAATATACAGTTACGAATGAGGAATAAGAGTGTGCAAGAGGAGTGCGAAAGGTTAATGAATGAGCAACGGCATCGATCAAAGACGATGATTTTAGATGATTCAGCATAATCAGTAAGTAATTAGGAGAATGCTAGTATGTAGGGATAGAAATGTTATGTCAGAGAAAATTATCTTATTTATTAATTAGGTTATATGTTATGTTAATTAATTAAGGACCACTATGTGTGTGTTAAGTCGGTTTAATGATCACCCCACCATTATTGGGGTCCTCTTAACACGGGTCCCTCGTAGTGGGGGGTTGATGAAGCGGAGTTGGTTTGGGGTTTCCTTGAGAGTGGTTTTGCTAGTTAGCGGGTGGACGATAGGCCGATGCCGAAAGGTGGGAGGCAACAAACACTTCATTCTTCAGGTCTAATGAATTGCTGTCATCAGATTTTTTTTCTTCATTTTGGGTATTTGGGGTTAGAGCTTTTTGGTTGCGCCCCCGAAGCGAGCGGAGGGCCATGCGAAGCGAGATATTGACAAAGCAACTGGGCAACATTGTTAAAATTTGCGCTACACTTAGCCGCTCCTCAGATGAAGCGAGATATTGACAAAGCAATTTGGCAACATTGCTAACATTTGCGCTGCGCTTAGCCGCTCCTCAGATTTGTGGTGAATTGTACATTGCGCATTAATTTGTTTGCTCAGTATGTGTTGCCAGTTCAGCCGATTTTTCTTGGCAGCGATTATTGCACTAAAACAGATGAGATTCATTCACTTCTTACGCACTTTGTTTGATGTTTCGATGTGACAGGCGGAGTTGTCAGATGTCGCAATCTTTGGTGAGTTTGCATGACTTTATTGCCCCTAAACTATTATACGATTTTAATCCATTGAGAATTTCATGCAAGGGTTTCAGCCAGATACAGTGTTGCCAAATCTTACGATGTTTCCTGATTACACCCAAAAATATACGTATTTAATTCGCTAAGTTTTACCTACGTTCAAAAATTACGTTAATTCACGCCCATTGTTGCCAGATTTTGTTGCAACATTTTTTATACATGCCTCGATAATACGAAACAAATTACGAATAGTTAACCTAACTTTTCTGTCATCATATACTGTGACGATAAGTTTGGCAACCGTGCTACAATTTAATTTCAGTTGAAAATAGAACAACCTGTATACAATTCCCCATTGTTGGCATTTTTTGCCATTACGTGTCACGTTCCTATCTAAACGATGACAATTATTTACATTTATTGGCCATAAGTCAGGCGATCATGCGTGCTTTTCAATAACTTTAGACTATTTTATTACAATGACAGTGAGACGGTTTACACCGCGCGCGTTATTTTCATCGTCACGTCATATCAACCAAAAAAAACCAAATTTTATAGGCAGTGTTTATTGATCCTGATTGGCCGGAGCGTTTCGGCATATAGTACAAGTGACAAATAGGCGATACTTTTATGCGCAGTCACAATCTATTTGGCAGGACGCATCAATCAACCAATTGGAATTTTATCTAGTAACGATACCTCCAGACATGTTCAATGGGCGACAGATCTGGAGGTTTGGGTGGCCGCAACAGATCAACTTGTAAGTTCTGAAGACACGTGACTTGTTGAAAAATTATACTAATAATAACGCATGTCTGGGTAGCT
Source organism: Pissodes strobi (assembly GCA_016904865.1). NCBI lineage: Eukaryota > Metazoa > Arthropoda > Insecta > Coleoptera > Curculionidae > Pissodes > Pissodes strobi. The sequence continues at coordinate 62,143 of MU183907.1, forward strand.
CAGCCTCGAAATGACAATAGTCTGGTTCGTTTACTCTATAATTAACATTTGCCCCCACGCGGTGTAAACGTTGCCGGTCAGTGTTACGGAAGCGAGCCGGTTCAATGGTGGATGCACCTTGCGTTCGTTTGTTTTAGTTAAACCAATAGGATTTATGCCGCGAGATAAGTAGTTTTCTCCGGGTAATGGAAAATAATAATAATTATCGGTCCTTCGGAGTCACGCCTCGCAGACTGGCGCGTTTTAGGAATCCGGCATCTGATAGCCTAAGAGCCGCATTTAAAGCGCACCGTTGCGCGAGCACGTGATGCTTTAAGTAATATGTTAAAGGTGCATTTTAATACTTTCAGATAAATTTACCGGGGTTAGCTTTAGTTGTAAATCACGCTTTAAACACATCTATGAGCGCAAACGCTTCAATCAGGCCTCCAGCAGTGTTGCCTATATGTGCATCAACTGGGCTTTACCTAAATTAAATCTGTAATTAATAGTGGGGCTGGAATGTTTTTATATAGCGATGTTCCATATATCGAATTCTTTGTAATTTTATCAGAAACGATTGTTGTATCTCTCCAAACGAAGATAACCAAAGGGGCTTAATTTGCGAATTAAAAAATATCAATTAATATTTGTAAGGTTAATTGTTACTGCCAAGTGAACGTTAATTTCGGACATATATCATCATCAAATGCCATAATGCTGTTTCGGAGGGAGTGGCCGAACGGACTGATGGAGCTCTGAACGAAACCGTTCTGACCAATAGATATCAAATAGATCTGAAAGGTATCCTGCTAGTAGATGTTTCCCGAATGATGATTGGCCAGTATCGGGACAGATTACAATTGAGCCGCTGTATTAGCCCAAATGGAATTAATAAAGTGTCTTAATTGTCAAATGTCAGTCCTAACCTGAAATTCATAAGTCAAAGTTTAGATCTCCCTTTTTGGGTCATTCTTAGTAATTCAATTCCAAGAAACGTTTAACATTAATGACATAACACCGAGTAGAACGCTGGTAGAAATATCACCGACAAATAAGATACATCCTGAGATCCATTACCCGGTAAAATATGGTGCGATCGGTGCTAGGAATGGTGGAAAAAGGCATTCCGTGTAGCATGTTAAATTCGTATAATCGTTAGCGGATCGAGTAAACGAGAGAAATATAACCTCGACGAAGTGTTAGCGGCTGCGGAACGGGCCGCGTATCCGAAATAATTAATTTTCAGTTAAACTAACATTACGACGCCCTTTCGCTAATTAACCTTATCGTTCCGGATAATCGCGTTGCGTTTAAGTTAACTAAACACTTTCTAATTGGTTAGTTTCATCATTATTTAATTGTGGTACGAGTTTTGGATTACAGATTTTATTATAAATCTTAATGGGAAAACTTACTAGTATTGATATAAATAGCATCCTAATGCTACAAGAAGGCGAGATCCCGAACGGACTGACGGAGGACTGAACGAACAGTCCATTATGACCAGTAGGAAGCTAATAAATCTAGATGCAATCCTGCAAGTAGATGCTGCGAAAGATAGGCCTAAAAAAAGTTAATTGTGCGCATGTATCCCTATCAAATGCCATATTATTTCGATTCACTACCTATTTTTATCATCATTTTCAAGGTGTTGGCTATAATAGCTTTGATGAAGAAACTTTCAACGAAAATGCATTGAATGAGTACCTTATCTTAGTTGTTAATGCCTATAGTGAAAAATAATTATGGACATAAACCACCACCAAATGCCATATTATTTCAATTCCCTGTCCGTTTTTATCATCATTTTCAAGGTGTTGGTTATAATGGCTTTGATGCAAAAAAAATTCAACGAAATTGTATTGAATGCGTATCTTACCCTAATTGTTATTGCCTATAGCGAAAGTTAATTGTGAACATATATCACCATCAAATGCCATATTATTTCGATTCGCTGCTTGTTTTTATCATCATTTTGCATTGAATGAGTACCTTATCTTAGTTGTTAATGCCTATAGTGAAAGTTAATTGTGAACATATATCCACATCAAATGCCATATTATTTCAATTCGCTACCAATTTTTATCATCATTTTTTCATCAAATTCAACGAAATTGTATTGAATGCGTATCTTACTTTAATTGTTACTGCCTATAGTGAAAGTTAATTGTGAACATATATCACTATCAAATGCCATATTATTTCGATTCGCTACTTGTTTTTATTATCATTTTGCATTGAATGAGTACCTTATCTTAGTTATGTTGGGGTTTGGAACCTTCGGCAACATGCACTAAAACGGAGTTTTATCCACAATACCGAAACACAACTATTGCACTCGACGTGGGTTTCGCTAAGCATTTTAGCATCATCAGGAGATTAAACTGAGTTTTAATCATCTCCTGATGATGCTAACATGGTTAGCGAAACGCGCGTCGAGTGCAATAATTCTGGTTCGGTATTGTGGATAAAACTCCGTTTTAGAACTTATCTTAGTTGTTAATGCCTATAGTGAAAGTTAATTGTGGACATATATCACCATCAAATGCCATATTATTTCAATTCGCTACCTGCTTTTATCATCATTTTCAAGGTGTTGGTTATAATGGCTTTGATGAAAAAAAATCAACGAAATTGTATTGAATGCGTATCTTACCTTAATTGTTATTGCCTATAGTGAAAGTTAATTGTGAACATATATCACTATCAAATGCTATATTATTTCGATTCGCTACTTGTTTTTATTATCATTTTGCATTGAATGAATACCTTATCTTAGTTGTTAATGCCTATAGTGAAAGTTAATTATGGACATATACCACCATCAAATGCCATATTATTTCAATTCCCTACCCGTTCTTATCATCATTTTCAATGTGTTGGTTATAATGGCTTTGATGGAAAAAAAAATTCAACAAAATTGTATTGAAAGCGTATCTTACCCTAATTGTTACTGCCTATAGGGAAAGTTAATTGGGAACATATATCACCATCATATCCCATATTATTTCGGTTTTCGTTGATTTTCTCTTAGATAGCGTTCGTTTTCCTTATTAATTGTCTTTGTAATGCACGGATCTGAACGAATAATTATTTTTTTTAAAAATTGGTACATACAGCATAACGTAACAAGAAGAAATGCATTCTGAGATTTCCAATCCGGTTAATTTCGGAGGTATTTTGCAAATAAAGCACATAATGGAAGTTAATTGTAGACATATATCACCATCAAATGCCATATTA
>MU183907.1:65377-115273 GCA_016904865.1 Pissodes strobi
AAGTTAATTGTAGACATATATCACCATCAAATGCCATATTATTTCGGCTTTCGTTGATTTTCTTTAATATAACGCTCATTTTTCTTAATAATTGCCTTTGTCAGAGAGGAGTGAATAATGATCTCTATTGTGGTACGAGTCTTGAAAATAGGTTTGACTATACATCTCAATGGAAAAAGGTTATTAATATTGATATTAATGCTAATGCTATGAGGAGGAGGCATCCCAAACGGACTGATGGAGAACTGAACGAACAGTCCATTATGACCAATAGGAAGTTAACAAATCTAGAGCAATCCTGCAAGTAGATGTTCGTCGAATGGTGATTGGTCAAAATTCGAATTTTCGCCTTGACCATAACCATTTTGGCTGACAGATGTAAAATTTAAGTGGATACCTTTTTCAGATATACGTTTTCAACACAAATCCTATGTATCTAAGAACTTAAGCAATTTATTAGACTTTTCTATATTATAGGCAATATTACATTTATAAATTCATATTATATAAAAATAGACAAAGGAGCCCTTGCTATGCGGTCCCTTTGATCTTCTCCCCTCATAATTCACGTGATTACGTAATTATCATTTAAATGGGAGCTACATTTCCGTCCGACAACAAAGATCTGTTCCCACTTAAGAAGAGATTTTAAAGAATTTTATCGAAGAGCGGTTCACAAGGGTCCTTCCGCTTGAAAGACCACCTAGGCAGAATCTCATATATTCTTTAATTGTAGCGAAAGATGGGACCGGCTACCTGTCTGATCTTGGGTACTAGTTTGATTACATGAATCTCAAAGGAAATGAATTGAACAGCAGTCTTAGAGGTAATTTAATAACTTCATTATTACGTCATAAGACAAAGAACTGGACGAGCCTATTTTAGCCAACAGGAAGTCTATAAGTGCGCAAGCTATTCTGCTAGTAGTAGATACTGTATTACTTAGAAGAAGATTTCGGAATTTTGAACCATTCTGACGAATAAGAAACTGGTAAACCTTGGAGGTGTCCTGCTGGTAGATGCACCTCGAATAGCGATTTATTTATGACAAAGCGAACTTACTAACGGAGGACTGAACGAGCCAATCGCGACCAATAGAAAAACGATAAACGTGGGAGGTGTTCTGCTAGCAGATGCTTCTCGAACGGTGATTGGTCAATATTTGAAATGACGCACGAGTGTTGACAGATTGCGCGTTTGACATTACCGTTTCGGTTTGACAAAGAGATATTGAAACCTTTGATTCGACAACAGAAATTGAAATATCTTAATACCAAATTGGTGTGGTCATTGGAATATTTCATTCCTCAAAAATGAAAATTGACAATAGAAAGATATCTACATGATTATGTCAAAATTGACCCAAAATGTATGTCTTGTTGAGCTGTTAATTCAAATTACATTGGCGGAGGACTGAACGAGCCAATTCCGACCAATAGAAAATCGAGAAATGTAGGAGGTATCCTGCTAGCAGACGCTTCTCGAACGTTGATTGGTCAGGATTTGAAACGACGCACCAGTGCTGACAGAGAGACACGTCAAAAGTCATATTATTATTTGACAATCTGTCAACAGAAATTTAAATAGTTTAATATCAAAGCTGGCCAAGTTTGACTCAGTATTTAATAATGTGGAGCAATTTATTAATTCAAATTACAATGAACCAACAGGGAATCGATGCCTGTGAGATATACCCTTCTAGTAGACACTTCTCGAATTGTGATTGGTCAATATCCGAATCTGTGGACTCTATAGCTAGAAAATGCTTGTATATCTATTTCAATTTTTTAAATGTCTCTTATATAAAATATATGCTCTGTAAATTCTCTGCAACTTCACGTCCAGATTTATTCTCGAGTTTTATTGAAAACGACCGTAAAGCTTCGGTTATACGGGCGGGAGTTGACCGTAAAGCGGGTTTTAGGGTAGACAGTCGCCTTTCGGGGACGATTTCGTCCCCCCCGGGGGGTCAGTTTACGATCACGACGACGTCTTGAATTTATGACGGTTTAAAGAGTAACGACGCTTTCGGTGGATTCTCATGATTTAAGGGAATCTTACACTTGAACCGGATGTTTAATATAGAGATGGCCCGTAATAAACTTTAGTTTCTTTGCTACATCACTAGGACGTAAAGAAATTTATATTTAGGAGTTTCGGGGAAGACGCAATGGTGCTAATCTTCTTTTTTATTTGCAGGTAAATACCAAACGCCCAACGGATTGAAGAAGAATTGCGTCGACGGCTGGGCAAGTATGGAATACTACTTAGTGATCTCTATTTTGATACAAATTGTTATTATATGGAGCTTTGTTATCACATTAATAATCGACGGACTAACGGAGCCCTGAACGAGCATATCGTGGCCAATAGGAAACCGAAGGTATCCTGCTGGCAGATGCTTCTCGAATGGTGATTGGTCAATATTCGAAATGACGCATTAATATTGCCTCTTCGCGAGTTTGAGCGTACGTCACCGTATCTATATACAGGGTATTTCCTAAGTACTGCCCGAATCTTCAGGGGGTTGCTCCTTGTTACATATATACAAAAGCTGAGCTGTTGAATTGCGAAAGGTTACAGATACGTTAAGTGAATAATGGGAATCAACATTTTAGGACCACCAGTGGCGTTCTTGATATTTTAAGGCTCTCTTAATAAATTCAGAAAATAATATTTTTTCTGTTTTCCCCCTGAAATTAAGCGTTTCCGGACACATATTGAGAGGAACACACCCTGTATAATATCTTAAATAGTTCTAATGCATAAACAATAATGACTAGACATTTTTATGTTAATACAGTACATGACAGGCTCTTATTTTAATGCAGTCAATGTACTTGTCGGCAGTTGTTGTTGGGCAACAGGTTCTTTCACAGTCTGAGGGCGAAGCTCGTTGGGCTTCTGAACCGACTTGCGTATAGAATGGACGCGTTACATTTACGGGTCAACGAAATTATTTTGTACGCACAGTTTGATGGGGTCATGTATACGGGAGAAAAGGCGTTTTCAGTTCAGTGTAACCATATAAAAATTTTCAATTAAAAATTAAAATACTAAGTGCGATGAGCCGTGTTTAAATAAATCTGTTATAAATCACACTTACAGGATTCTTGCAGACGTTAATTATTCGAAGATCTCCGTCAATTTGCGACTCGTTTTTCAATGCTCTTAACGGCTTGTTTTTAGCGTTTATCAGCTTAATGCCTTTTTTTAGACGGGATTTTATTCAATCTCGTTTTCGCGACTCTACATGATATCGATTCGTGTTTTGATGTAGTCAATTTCCGATTGCGAAATTAACGAACGAATATCTTTAAGTGTTAAATTGATTACATTTTTCATTATGTATATATACAACTTTTATCCATCCATTAATGCGTCCGACAGAACAGACTTACGTCTAGGCATCAAATTTACACAATTAATACTCCTGAACTGTCACTAAAACTCAATAAAATGGATAATAATTATTCTATGATGTATATCTGGTTGCGTTCTTGAACTGGGAATAAATTATTGTCAATTGTGTCAGGGCCAACTCATTACTGAATTTAACATCGTTAATCAATCGCTAGGTTAATTTGAAATTATCATTATGTATTTTTTAGGATCTCTAATATGGTGTCTATAGTGCGCCAAGCGAGTGAACCTTAACGACGACTGAGGGGGGTAGAGGACTAGCACGTAAAAAATCTTGCCTTCCCATAGTCGCACGAGGTTATTCTTACCATATTATTGTTGATAATATTGATTAGTTTAAGACGTTAAAATTAATTACAGTTTTTTTATATTACAGTCTTATAGTACAAAATATGTCATATAATAATATCTTATTTTTATAATAAGGATAGTATTCTATGATATTTGTTGTATGTATTACAAATCAATCAAATCATGCATTACATAAATATGTAATAATAAGTAGAATTCGTTTCCCGATGGTTTTGTATTTACGTCATCGATGACGTCGCTTAATTTGAAAAAAAACGGTTTATCGTAGCTAATTCATATAAATTCTCTAGCGATCAATTTTTGCATTAAAAGTTAGGCAATATTGAAGCAAGTATGTTCTAAAACGCTCTTTATAGAACGTTCGGATTTGTTTTGTAATAAAAATTTGAATTTAGAGAGTTCAGTTAAGAGAGTTATCCGAAATATATAAAAATTAGTTAACCGCGTATAATAATCACCAAATGCAAGAAAAATATAAGAAAAGTTAAAAATCGTCAAAGATATCCTCAAATTAAGGGTCTGATGATATATTCTTTTTTTTTTCGCTAGAAAAAGGGTGTCCTATAGAGTAGCTTAAACCAAAAAAATCGGAGGATTTGCCACATTTGAGCCGAAAAAATATCCGTGTTTTGAGCCTAAATTGCCCTAGAAGGGCAAACTTCCACTACGACTTTCCCAGGTGTCACGTGAAAATATTGAAATTGTAACGTGAAAATAATGAAATTTTAGTAACCGACACCGGGGACCTGGCACAGTGTTTCCAAAAGTTGCACATTTTCTTATGGGGAATAACAGTGTTGTTTACTATTTAAGTATATTTAATATTCCACTTCACGCATGACCCTCCGCTCGCTTCGGGGGTGCAACCAAACAAAACTAACCCAAGGCATGCCGGAAATAAAAAAAAAATTGAAATTTGTCAGTCGAAAATGCAAATATTTTTTAGTTTGTTTTTCCTCATTTGGGAATGTCTTGGGTTAGTTTGGGTTAGGTTTGTTTGGTTACGCCCCCGGAGCGAGCGGAGGGCCATGTATGAAGTGAAATATTTGACGAATATATACATACCTACAAAGGAATAGTGTAATCGAATGAGTGTCTCTTTCATTTCGATGTATGAATGCAAATGCACATTGAAAAATCATCAACGCAGCCACGTTTACCATACGGCGGGCAATAATATCATTATGGCAGGATCGACCATCCCTTCATCTTCATTCAATCGAACTACTGGGGGTCTTGGCCAACAGCAATATGTCCTGGCATGACCACGTTGCTAACGTCGCAAAATCAGCCTCCCAGAAGCTTGGTACGCTATTTCGCAACAAAGAATGTATACACCGCAGCAGTTGCTCTTGCTTTACAAGGTGCAAATAAGACCGTGCTTAGAATATTGCTCACACATCTGGGGTGCCACGCCAGAGCACACCCTAAAGCTACTGGATTCCGTTCAGAAGAGAGTTGTGCGTCTCGTCGGTGACCCTGAGTTGACACTGAATTTGGATAGTCTGAAAGACCGCAAACATGTGACCGAGAAATCCCTGTTTTACAGATACTTTTACGGCAGATGTTCCCAGGATTTGGCCCTCCTTATCCCGCCCCTGACAACGCCTGTCAGACAGTCAGGATAGACGGCAAGAGCGCACCGGTTCGTCGTACAACTGGAAACACCTAGAACATCGCTTTACAAGAACTCCTTTGTCTGGCGCACTGCATCACTGTGAAACTCACTCCCAGGACGCATATTCGGATGTAACAAGCAAGATGTCCATTCGACTATGCCGAACGTTTCTTCATATGAGACGTGCACGATAGCATTTAGTCGTATGTCGTGACTGTTACATAGAATCAACAAATAAGTCTTCAATTATTTAAGCACTTCATGCATGGCCCTCCGCTCGCTTCGCTCTCTATACGGGGGCTCAACAAATAGAAACTAACCAGGTGCTAACCAAAACTACCCCAATTTTTTTTTTAATATTTTGGGTTAGTTTTGGTTAGCACTTAGTTAGTTTCTGTTTGTTGAGCCCCCGTAGCGAGCGAAGCGAGCGGAGGGCCATGCATGAAGTGTTAAAATAATTGAAGACTTATTTGTTGATTCTATGTAACAGTCACGACATCTGACTAAATGATATCGTGTACGTCACATATAAAGAAACGATCGACATTGCCGAATGGACATCTTGCCTGTTACATGCGAATATCCTCCCAGGACATCTGTTCCCCTAACTAAATATTCAAGAACCGTGTCAAACAACATCTTCGCACACACACCGCTCGTCGAGCAATATAGGATGTGCTACTGCCATAAAAAGATCATTCACCTAAATAAAAAAAGAGTAGAGACACTTATAGCACAGCTTATTTACTACCAGCTAGTGAATTCTATCGAAATCGGAAAGGTGGTGTGTCGGGCACTGTGCTCTGAGCGGTTCAGTTCCACAAATGAATTTAAAATGAATTTTCGCTTCAAAATACATGACAAATTCGTCCGAAGCCTCGGCTATCGCCCTGAGAGGTTCGGAAATTTCAGATTTTTGTACAATTATTGTGCGTTTTAAAATCATTTTTAAACGGATTTTGACGATAAAATAGTTATTTATGCAACAAGTGTGTAAAGTGAATCTTTTTTTATGAATGGGAATATTGATAAAAAAAATTAATTGAAATCGAATAAAAAAGGGTACTTTACACATGAGTAGCATACAAAATTTTTTCTACTACCGAAAAATATATGAAAAAACAAAAATATTATTAAATTACTTTACGCACTAGTGCGTAAAATAACTACGCACTGCACATTAAAAAAGCCTATGTTACGAATCTTAGAGAGTGCGTAAAGTGAGTACTTTACGCACGGTAGTATAAAAAGCATATTTTAAATTAAACGAACTGTCAAAAGTTTTATTCAGATGCCCAGGTGTTTCAAACAATATTAAGTCATGACCCTCTTCTAAAATTTGCAAAACTTGGTTATTGACTTTCCCAAATCAAAGGATGCCGCCGCAAGATGACTAGCTGGTAGTAAATAAGCTGCGCTTATAGCGCACCATTTTTCTAATGAATTTTGCTAACGAAACTACAGTAAACGTCTGGCAACAGTGTGCCTTCTTAAATATCTTTGTTTTGGCTATTGCAGTGTTGCCAATTGGCGTGTAATTACACGCTTTGTGTGCGTTTTAATTGCCTTGCGTGCATTTTTCGAACACTGTCAAAAAGCGTGTATTTTGTGTGTAATTTCACAAAAAGCGTATATTTTGCGTGTATTTTTGGTTGTAATTTGAAAAACCCTTTTATTTTTTACGGCTTTCCAAGCCAAAGCCACGGCCACTTCTTTACCGAAATACCATTGCCATCTATTGTAATAAAAAATAAATAGGACTAGACGTGCTTTTCTGTTCTGATTTTCAAATGCAACGACATCTGTCGGGCTATGACCTACTATACGGCACTTCAGTTTACAGTTTTAGTTATCCATCAAGGCTTTGCTTTTATCTATTTTCCATTAGGTAGTAGGTGTTAGCATTGTCAGCACACCTAAATCTAAACTTGATGGGCATGGGATTCCCCATGGAATTTGGGTGCTTTGTTCACTGCGTTCATAGTATTATTTATTGTTTGTTCGTTTTTGGTTTTACTTATTCCTTTCGGTGTGCTATGCATTAGTGTTATTTTATGTTTGTGTTTAATATCAAGAATTTGAGAACTAGATGCTTGTAACAATTTTTGGTAGTCTAAACATGATATAACGAAAAAAGTAATAGATTCTTTTTCCTTTGGAAATAGCGTAATAGAAAGTACCAGATTGTAATAGATGGACACTAGTCACTACGACTGTCACGTGGCAGTTGTGACAGCACAAAACTTCCCTTGTCAAAGCAAAATAGAAACTAGAAACCCTTGTGCCCTTGTGTCACATTTTTATTTTTTGGTTGAGCCGGGCGCAGATACTTTATTCTTAATCGTCCACCCGCCTGAAGAGCCGCCTGGACTTGCGCGCGCATCACAAACACATTTCTGACAAACATGTTTTTACGGTTCAGGAAATTGCTGTCTCGTGGTGCAGTAGTCATATTCTGTGCATGTGAAGGGATGGCCCTCGTTCGATTCCCGTCGGTGACAAGACTTTTTTAAAATATTTTTTAAGGTTATGTTTCTTTATTTTAAATTTGGGTTAGTTCTATTTGGTTGCGCTCCGAAGCGAGCGAAGTGAAAAAAATTTCGCGCGCAAGCTGTTGGTCTTGTCAGCCGGAAGGACTTGTGTAGATGGTTAAGAGTAAAATGTGTGCGATCTGAGCCTGTTGGTTGACTGGAGACAGGGTTGACCCCTGGATTTGGACCCATATCTCAAAATCATTTGTCAAAAAAAGTTATTCTTTCTTCCTGATTTTTTAAAATATTAAAATGTAGGTGGTGACTAAAGTCTAGGTCCCAATGGCAACTGGGCGCCCGAAAGTATTGCCATTGTTGCGATTTGTTTATTATTTTAGAATGTCTAATATTTCACTTCACTCAATGGGCGGAACCAAGTAAAACTAACTAAAAATAACCCAAGACATGCCCAAAATGAAGAAAAAAAAACCTTTTACAAACATAATCTTAAAAAAAATTAAAAATGATGGGAATAGCCGGACACTGCATCTGCACCGCATCTAACCACTGGACCACCAATGCAGTTGGAAGCAATTGATTGCACCGTAAAAGCATGGGTAAACTAGCATTGTTTTACCCATATATGTAACAAGTTACATATATGGTTTTATCGATAAAACACTGGCAACGCTGTCGGGCGCCCCATTGCCATTCGGACCTAGACTTAAATACGCGCGTCTGCCTAAAGCAAATTTTCAACCTTCGGATCTGCGCATTTGGCAGCAGCCCGGTGTGGTCGTTCTAATATTTCACTTCACACATGGCTATCCGCTCGCTCCGGGGGCGCAACCAAACAAAACTAACCCAAATTAGCCAAAGGCAATGCCGAAAATCAAGAAAAAACAACTTTAAAAAAATATAAGAATTAGCACATACGCATGCGCGTAGGCTCAAAACTGCTGTAGGTAGACTGGAATGACTTAAATTAGGTGGTGTGTAAAAAGTGTGTATTTGTGAAACTAAAAGCGTGTAAAAGCGCGCAATTTGAACAGCTCATCGTGTAATTTCACAAATTCAGATCGGCAACACTGGGCTATTGTGACAGTTGACAGTAAAAAGGAGGATGGATATTTACAAGTAAAATTTAATTTTGTCTAATGGGGCTATGCGTCGCTTTAAATTAGGACCGGAACAAAACGTAGGTCTCTCGTTCGACGCAAATGTATCCTAGTTAATATTTTCACCCGACAATTGATGTTGAGATGTGTTTTGTCTATATTTCTAGTGCTTTTGTGAAGTGGTGCTGAAAATTTCTGTCAAAACTCGAACTATGAGGGCATTTTTCAGTTCAAATGTAGCAGATCTTCCGACTTTTTTGGCTTAAACTACTCTATAGGACACCCCCTTTCTAGTGAAAAAAGAGAATTTGCAAAATCGACAAAACCTATATATCACCAGACCATACAAACCAAATAATATAAATAACCACACAGTCCGGCATCGGCAATTTCCACGCCAATGGCTAAAGCAAGTCGCTGCCGAAATTTTAAAATATGTAAAAAAAATTAGGTGTTGGTCTAGGGTCAAAGTGTATTTAATATATCCTGCGACCAATCACGAATCTGCCTCCCGCTAAAAACCAAGTAAACGTCGCACTGTTGCCTATTGTCGCGTATTTTAAATAGCTTGAAGGCGAATGAAATATAAATATTACAAATATTATAGTATTCCGTATTCCGTATTTCCCTGTGTAAATAAAATAGTAAATAATAGAAGACAGTAGTATTAAGGAAAATAACAAAATTAAGTATTCAAGTAGGAAATTTAAATATGTAAATTCACTATAGGAAACTAGACCGAAAATAAATTAGGATTATTGGGAAAAAAATGTGGCAGCATCTAAATATGCGAACAAATTTTTTGCCCGCATTCTTTTCGTCCGGGTTCTTTCATTTGGCAAACAGTACTGCATAATCTTGATTGTTTCCGGTTATTCTCATGATTTTCAATTAATCAATTATATTTCGATTAAACGATCGTTTTTCGAATAACGAACAATTAATCGACTATGTTTCTATTAATCGATTATTATTTGTTCGCTTAATCGATTGTTTTTCGATTAATCGATTATTTTTCGACTAATGCTCTGTTGCTTAGACTAGTCAGTAATATATTGATTAATCGACTATTTTTCTCGATTATTTTATCATTTAATCGTTTAGGTTTCAATTAACCGAAAAGTGAATTATTTTTCTATTAACTGATTTTTTCTTGATTGGTCTACTACTTCTCTATTAATCGGTTGTTTTACGGTTTATGGGTTATTTTTCATTGTAGTTTATTTTTAGGATTACTCGATTATATTTACGTTTAATTATTTTCTTTGTCGACTAATCGACTATATTTCGATTGGTCGCTTTTTTTCGAATAATAGATAATTTTTTCGATTAATCGACTATATTTTGATTTAGCGGTTATTTTTCAATTACTATTACTTCTGAAATACCCGATTGTTTTTCATTTGTTTTTCAATTACTCGATCATTTTGGCGTTTAATTATTCTTTTTCGACTAATCGACTATCTTCCGATTGGTTGATTAATCGACTATATTTTGACCAATCTGGTATTTTACAATTAAACGATTTCTTCTCTATTAATCGATTCTTTTTTCGTTTTATCATTTATTTTTCGATTACTCGATTATTTTTCCTTTGGTCCGTTCTTTGTCGATTAATCGACTATCTTTCGATTAATCGTTTATTTTACGGATAATGGAATTTTTTTCGACTAGTCGGTTGCATTTCGATTAGTCGAATATTTTTCGATTAAGCTATCATTTCTCGATTAATCTATTATTTCTTCGGTTAATCGATTATTTTTCACCTAATGGGCTATTTTTTAGATCAATCATTTATATTTCAAAGAATCGATTTTTTTTCGTTTATTCGAATATTCTCTAATCATTTAATTTTCAATAAATCCATTATTTTTTCGTTTAATCGTTTATTTTTCAATTAATCGAAAATTGAATTATTTTTCTATTAATGGATTCTTTCTCCATTGGTCTATTATTTTTATATTAACCGAATATTTTTAATTTTTGATTTTTTTGTGATTATTCGATTATATTTACGTTTAACTATTTATTTTTTCGACTAATCGACTATCTCGATCGGGCAATTTTTTTTTGGAATAATGGACAATTTTTTTACGTTTAATTATTTTTTTTTCGACTAATCAACAATCTTTCGATTTGTCGATTTTTTTTCGAATAAAGGACAATTTTTTTCGGTTAATCGACTATATTTTGATTCAGGGGTTATTTTACGCTAAAATGATTACTTCTCGATTAATCGATTCTCTTTTCGTCTTATCATTTATTTTTCGATTACTGGGTCATTTTTAAGTTTAATTATTTCTTTTTCGACTATTCGACTATCTTTCGATTGGTCGATTTTTTTTCGAATAAAGGACAATTTTTCTTCGATTAACCGACTATATTTTGAGCAATCGGTTATTTTACAAATAAACGATTACTTCTCAATTAATCGATTCTTTTTTCGTTTTATCATTTATTTTTCGATTACTCGATTATTTTTTGTTTAGTCCATTCTTTTTCGATTAATCGACTATCCTTCGATTAATCGATTATTTTTCGAATAAAGCAATTTTTTCGATTAGCCAGTTGCAATTCGATTCATCGAATATATGTCTATTAAGCCATCATTTCTCGATTAATCAATTATTTCTTCGTTTAATCGATTATTTTTTAACTAATGGACTATTTTTTAGATCAATCTTTATATATTTCGATGAATCGATTTTTTCATGTTTATTCGATTATTCTCGTTTAATCATTTAATTTTCATTGAATCCATTATTTTTTCGTTTAAACGTTTATTTTCCAATAATCGGAAAATGAATTATTTTTCTATTAATTGATTCTTTCTCTATTGGTCTATTTTTTTCTATTAATCGGTTGCTTTTCAGTTAATCGATTATTTTTCATTTTTGTTTTTTTTTTATGATTACCCGCTTATATTTACGTTTAATTATTTATTTTTGCGATTAATCGACTATCCTTCGATAGGTCGATTTTTTTCGAATAATGAACAATTTTTTTCGGTTAATCGACTATATTTTGATTTAGCGGTTATTTTACGATTAAACAATTACTTCTCGATTAATCGACTCTTTTTTCGTTCTATCATTTATTTTTCAAATACTCGGTCATTTCTACGTTTAATTATTTATTTTTCGACTGATCGACTGATCAATTTTTTTTCGAATAATGGACAATTTTTTCGATTAATCAACTTTATTTCGATCAATTGGTTATTTTACAATAAAACGATTATTTCTCGATTAATCGATTCTTTATTCGTTTTATCATTTATTTTTCGATTACTCGATTTTTTGTTCGTTTAGTCCATTATTTTTCATTTAATCAGTGAGTCGATTAATTGAAAAATAATGAACTATGATTGCTTAATCGAAAAATAATCGAATAATGGACATTTTTTTGATTAGTCGGTTGCATTTCGATTAACCGAATATTTTTCAATTAAGCCATCATTTCTCGATTAATCAATTATTTCTTCGTTTAATCGATTATTCGTCGATTAATTAATTATTTGTTCGCTTAATTGATTGTTTTTCGATTAATCGATTATTATTATATAAATCGATTATTTTGCGACTAATGGACAGTTGTTTGGACTAGTCAATAATATATTGATTAATCGACTATTTTTCGGTTAATCGATTATTTTTTCGTTTACTTCTTTATTTTTCAATAAATCGAAAAACGACTTATTTTTCTATTAATTGATTTTTTTTCGATATGATTTTTCTGTTAATCGAATATTTTTCATTTTAGTTTATTTTCGTGATTACTCGATTTTATTTACGTTTAATTATTTTTTTCGATTAATCAACTATCCCTCGATTAGTTGTTTTTTTCGAATAATGGACAATTTTTTTCGATTAATCGACTATATTTTGATATAGCGGTTATGTTACGTTCAACATTTATTTCTCGACTACTCGATTATTTTTACGTTTATTTTGTTTTCGACTAATAGACTATCTTTCGATTGGTCGATTTTTTTCGAATAATGGACAATTTTTTCGATTAAACGACTATATTTTGATTAATCGGTTATTTTACAATTAAACGATTACTTCCCGATTAATCAATTCTTTTTTCGTTCTATCATTTGTTTTTCGATTACTCGATTGTCTTGTCGTTTAGTCTATTATTTTATCGATTAATCGACTATTCTTCAATTAATCGGTTATTTTTCGAGTAAAGAATATTATATCGATTAGTCGTTGCATTTTGATTAATCGAATATGTTTCCATTAAGCCATCATTTCGCGATTAATCAATTATTTCTTCGTTTAATCAATTATTTTCCGAATTATTAATTATTTTTGCATTGATCGATTAATTTTCAACTAATTGACTGTTTTTTCGATCAGTCATTTATATTTCGATGAATCGACTTTTTTTGTTTTTTCGATTGTTATTCGATTAATCATTTAATTTTCGATGAATCCATTATTTTTTCGTTAATTCATTCATTTATCAATTAATCGTCTATTGTATTAGTTGTCAACTAATAGACTATTTTTTCGATTAATCAGTCATATTTCGATTAATCGATTATTTTCCGATCTATCGAATATTTGTCGACAAATGTTTTTTTTTCAATAAATCAATTAAATGAAAGTCATCGAAAATACAAATTTGGACGGTATCGTAATAATTGCTAGTCTCAAATTTCCTACAAGTCAAAACTACGATAAAATCAAAATATCGACTCTATTACAATCGCGACTAATGAAATTTCCGACAAGTCAAAATTAGGGCTGGGCGATTATCAAAAGTAATGATCGATTTTCCATTAGTTGTGAAAAATTATTTACAATCATCGAAAATCGAATTTTGACAATCGCTCAGCCCTAATTCTGACTTGTCGGAAATTTGATACAGTCGCCATTATAATAGAGTCGGGATTCTGATCTTGTCGTAGTTTTGATTGTCGAGATTACCTACAAACCTGGACAGTAGTTAAGATTTTTCTATTTTAGGTATTTTAGTAGTGTCGAAATTTTGACTTGTCGGCAATTTGATTGCTAAAATTATAATGTTACCAAAATTTTTGTTTTGTACATATTTTGATAATGCCGGGATTTTGACTTGTTGAAAATTTGATACAGTTGCGATTATAAATTTAGCCGGGATGATATCGTCGTAGTTTTGACTTGTCAGCAATTTGATTGTCGAAATTGTGATAATGTCTAGATTATGATACTAGCGAGATTTTTATATTGTAGGGCTCTTGATAATGTTGGGACTTTGACTTATCGGAAATTTAATACAATCGCGCTTTTAATATAGTCGGGATTTTGATATTGTCGTAGTTTTGATTTGACAAGAATTTTATTGTCGCGATTATCATATTTTCGGGATAACTTATAAATAGAAAATCTCGACACTAATTTGATAATGTCGGAATTTTGACTTGTCGTCAATTTGATCGTCAAAATAATGATGTTGATTAATTATGATACTGACGAAGTTTTTGTTTTATAGGCATCTTGATAATGTTGGGATTGTAGCCTGTCGGAAATTCGCGATTTTGATATTGTTGTTGTTTTGATTTGTCGAAAATTTTATTATGATATTGCCCAAGTTACCTAGAAATAAGGAATCTCGAGAGTAATCGAGCTTTTCATTGTGTATATGTCTTGATAATGTCGAGATTTTGACTTTTTCGTATTATTAATATAGTCGGCATTATGATATTGTCGTAGTTTTGATTTGTCGATAATTTAATTGTCGCGGTTATGTTATATTTGAGTGTACCTACAAACAGAAAATCTCCACAATAATTTAATATTGTCGGTATTTTGACTTGTCGGAAATTTGATCGTCAAAATTATGATATTGTCTATATAATGATAATTCTGGGTAATTGACTTGTCGGAAATTTGATACTGTCGTAGGTTTGATTTGTCAAGATAATAAGTCCTCTGTTTGGAAATTTCCATGACCTCGAAGTCACGAAGGTTCTAGACAAAATGGTGAAGGTAAAGTTATTACAGGGAACAACAAAAAAAAGGTAAAATGTACCTATGCAAAATGGCGTAAGAAAATTTGGAATGTTACACAATAATAACGCCACAACATTGAGTGAACACCTTACGTGAAACGCCCTGTACTTTTGAAATTACTATGTAAAAATACCAATTGTCTGTCTCTAATAATTGAGAATACTTAAAACAACACACAATTTTAAAGCAACCTTATGCATGTCATTTCAGTATAAAAGCAGAAATATAAATAATCGGAACGTGCCTAGCGATAAAATAATGATTTTATTCATTTCTTCGTCATCTAGAATGGATTTTACTGAAAAGGTTACGCCTTATTAAAACAAACATATCTACTTGCGAAACGTACAGAACATTAATTTAAAATACCATATACGACTCGCTGGCCTTATGAGGAAAATATAAATATTTGCTCGAGTTAAATGTAAATGACAATTTTTATTAAGCGGCAATTTATTTATCGGGAAAATAATTACGCTGTCATCGTGGTGATTAAGTTGCCTGCGACTTTATTAAATGCCGAGTTTAAAGGACAGTAATGTTTATGGCTGCTGCCAGAAGTTGATTCAATTCAAAACATGATGCAAATCAAAGTAATACAATAATTGTGACTCCAATTAAATTACTTTTACTAATTGCTTCCCTTTTAAAATACTAAAGATAATAATAATAAATTGCACTTTAAGGTTCATAATTGCCTGCGCTGTTCGCTCGCGTTGCTTATAATTTAGCTTGAATGTTTACATGATATTTTCCAAGTTAGGATAAGTAATTAGCAGTTTAAATGTTTTTAATAGTTCATACATTCCCCCTCCCTGATAACGTTGGACCCCAATGCTGGCCAAGACCTCTACGTTTAAAAAAGGGAGAGAGAGACCTCAATTCGAGAAGACACAGCGCGGTTTGCAGAATTATAATTAATTAGCAGTTCCAATGTTTTTTTTAGTAGTTCACAATATAATTAAAAAAAATCGGTTTATTACCATAAATATGGTGGAATGGTTTATTTCGATACAAAAACTAACAATTCGACTATCAGTCTCAAGCTGATGATCATTTTTCGTTAACACTTCTTGAGTCCACTAAGTAGGACACAATATTAACGCGTTAAAATAACCATGACATTAAAAATAGTGCGATTTAAGGTTGTAAAATAAGAGTATTTAAATAATAACCAAATGATGGTTTAAAAACAAACATTTATATGCTGACTGTAATGGCGTCAAAAATTAACCATTGAGAACTCATGAGCAGCTGTCCAAGCAACTTGCAGGAAGAAACGTACACGATCGAACACAATGAACTCAGGTTAGAAGAGAGACTCTTCCACGCGTTCACGGCAGACAACATGTGAGACTCTGTAAGTCAAAGAAGGATTATTCGCATATCCTGTCAAACTTCCGCATATTTACCTAGCGCTCCGCGACGCAAGCAAGTTTTACAGCCCCGACCTGAGCTCCCAGATACTTCCGTTGCTCCTGGCTGTCATGTCAGATTGAAGTGACACTTCCGGTCTGTCACTCGCAGAAGAAGACACTTCACACACCTTTTGTTCCTTATTTTTGAATGTATAATTTTTTAGTGGTGTAACCGGTTCAGAAGATGGACAAAATGTGTCTCAAAACTCGCAACCTGAAACCGTCCTGGAAACACATGCTGTCTCTGGACAACTAAGGATACCGACATTCCTGAAGGCAGACCCAACACTGTGGTTTCATCAGCTAGAAGGCATTTTTTCCGCTCAGATGATACCAAATATGTCCACCTTCTTGGATGCCTCGATGGCGATGCCCTGAGGGAAGTATCAGATGTAGTCATCCACCCAGTGCCAGGTGAGAATTATGAACGCCTCAGATCTGCACTGATTAGACGCTATTCTGACTCAATTACCCGTCAGTTCCATAAACTCCTGACTGACCTTGAACTAGGTGACAAGAAGCCATTGCAACTTCTCAGACAGATGCGCTCTCTATCTGCTAGTAGACTTACTGATGACGTTCTTCTTGTGAGACGGAGGGCTCTTTTGCCAGCTTACCTACAGCGAAGGCTTAAATTAATGAAAAATGTTTCCCTCGATGAACTTGCTGATCTCGCTGATGAGCTTCTCGACAGCTATGCAAGTCCTTCAATTTCGGCAGTATCCAACCACTCTCACTCTCATAGATCTCCATCACCATTCAAGCCTAGCTGTCATTCAGCTCACACCAATCCCAATACATCTGTCCAAAGTGTCCCTTGATGAACTGGAACACCAGTCTAGAACAACTACCAGAGTAGTACAGCCGCTTGTTACCCAGACCAACAGGACCTCACATCGCAGAGAGAACCGCGAGAGATCTACATTTCCAGCCAATGCAATCTGTCGATACCAACGCAATCCTAACAGAGATGAATCCAATCATGCAGCTCAACATATCCCCTGGCTACATCCTCACAGCAGCTGAAAAACTGATTGTGCTGTCGTTAGTTCAGACAGTTGGGAACAGCAAAAACACTTACATGCCTCTCCAAAAAGGGTACCGCCTTTATGTCAATGATCGACGATCAAACCTGAGATTTCTCATTGATTCTGCTTCCTCATTCTGCCTTCAACACGAAGCTAAAACCAAGCAATCTGACTCTTCATGCTGCCAACAGCTTAAAAATTCGCACATATGGCAATTACCACCTCGATATCAACTTAGGGCTGCGCCGAGAACTTAGATGGTCTTTTGTCATTGCAGATGTTTCAGCTGCCATCATTGGTGCTGACTTTCTTGCCCATTATGAACTTCTGCTAGACTTGAAATCCAAACCCCTCGTGGACCCACTCACAACTTTACAAGTGCCTGCAAAACTCTGTGAGACAACAGTTTTCAGCATCTCTACAGCTACAAGCTTCTTCATGAATTTATAGACATCAGTCTGCCAAACACTGTTGAAGTCAACATCATATTGTAACAACAGGCCCTCCTGTCTATGAATGCCCACGTCGACTAAATTCTGATAAACTTGCCATTGCCAAGCAAGATTTCAACCTACTGCTACATAATGGAGTCATTCGCCCTTCCAGTAGCCAGTGGGATAGTCCAATCCACATGGTACAGAAGAAGGCACAACAGGTGACTATCGCAAGCTCAATTCACAGACAATACTTGATCGCTACCTAGTTCCTCATGCTGAGGACATCTTCCAGCGCCTTGAAGGGAATAGACGTCGTTCGTGTGCCTATCACCAGGTTCCAGTAGATGTTACGAAAATTGCAGTGACAACCCAATTTGGCCTTTTTGAATTCCTTGGTATGCCACCTGGACTTCGAAATGCCACTCAAATATTCCTGCGCCACATGGACAACATCCTGCGCAACATGGACTTTGCTGCCTGTTTTATTGATGACATCATCGTTTTCTCCAGTTCTCATAAGGAACACATCCAACACCTCCTGTGCATCTTCAAGGTCCTACAAGATCACAAACTCACAATAAATGTTGATAAACACCGATTTGGTCAAAGGAAGTTCTATACTTAGGGTTCACCATCAATCAACAGGGCTACTTACCACCTCCAGACAAGGTCCAGGCCATCACCAATTACCCAAGGCTAGAAATTGTGGCTGATCTTTGGCATGCTCAATTATTGCAGACGCTGCATCCCTAATGCTGCCCAACTTCAATCACCACTGAATGAGTACCCCAAGGGAGCCAAGAAGTTTGACTGGAATCAGCCTGCTGAAGAAGCATTTGAGGCATGCAAGAACAGCATCATCTCAGCTACCAGTACATCCTTCATCTCCACAACAGCTCCTCTACATCCCCTCACTGACGCCTCTCACACTGCCATTTGTGCAGCTCTTGAGCAGCTGGTCAATGACAGATGGACACCAGTGGGCTTCTTCTCTCGAAAATTCAGTGCAGCAGAACGAAATGGGAGTACGTATGATCGTGAACTTCTAGCTATTTTTGCGGAAATCAAGTTTTTCAGTTTGAAGGCCGACAATTCCTCTCGTCTATGCGTTTCCCCAAAGAGCAGACCGAGCATCTCCCAGACAGCTACGCCAATTGAATTTCATCGGCCAGTTCACAACCGAGATTGTCCATGTCAATGGAGCAGACAATGCTGTAGCAGATACCCTCTCCAGGATAGGTGTAATCTCTATGTCATCCATTCTCACTCCTGTGGCTATCCATGCTGCACAAGAAGGTGATGATGAGCTACATTCGAGTTCACTCAATCTTCAGCGACTCTTCATGGACAATGTTAGCATTTTCTGTGACGTCAAAGATGGTGTTGTGCGTCCATACATATCTGCCAGTCTTCGCCGAACAGCTTTTGATGTAGTTCACAGTCCTGCCCATCCAAGCGGACGCGCCACAACAAGAGAACTCCGGAAGAGCAAAGCATCAGGAGAGATGCAGTAAGTGGACTCGTCAGTGCCTACCCTGCCAGCGCTCCAAGATTCATAGACACAACCATATCAACCCTGATCACATCAAAGTACGTTACAATCGTTTTGAGTATTTCCACATCGACTTAATCTACCTTACTCCAGTCAGAAAATATTGTTTAACCATTAATGACAGATTTTCCAGATGGGCTATAGATGTTCCCTTGCAGAACATAGAAGTCAAGACAGTATGGACGTGCCAATTCGGTACTCCACTGACTAGGGCACCCAGTTTGAGTCAGCATTGTTCACTGCCCTGGCCCGACTGATTGGTGCCAAGACCATCCACACAACGCCATCCCACCCCCAGTCCAATGGCATAGTTGAGCGATGGCATCGGTCTCTGAAAGCAGCTCTAATGTGCCACGAATCTGTCCCATGGCTTGACATTTTACTAACTGTGCTTCGTGGCCTGCGTACCTGTTTCAAGGAAGATCTTCAAGCTTCACCAGCTGAGCTAGCTTTTGTAAGATCTCTTCGAATTCCAGGAGAATTTTTTATGGCAGAAAAGATGGAAGCTGACCCTCAATTTTTTAGACATACGAGTTATCTTTAAAAGAATATTTTAATTGCTTAAATATGTAGCAATTTATATGTAAATATTAGGGAATAAATATCCACTATACTATGCTTAGCTTATTCCCTTGGCAGCTGGAATATAGAAGACTTCTAAAAAAATCTCCACTCCTGCAGCCATGTTTTCCGAAGAATCGGCTCCGCCCGCAAGCCTCTAGAAGCTCCCTACACTGGACCCCGTGTAAATGGTACCGAAGTTACCGTCTCCATTGACTCATTGAAGCCAGCCTACGTCGTCAAGCAAGACTCCCAGTCAGCACCTCCAGATCCAGCCATCCTCCCAGAAGACGTTCCACACAGTTCCACCATGGATGTACGTAAGAAGGTCTCGTTCCCTTGCCCTTCTGGCAAAGTCTCTGAGGAGGGAGTACCTGTGGCGCCTCTGTCCGAACCCAAACTAAGTAAAAGTTGCTTTGGATCGTTTGACTGGTTCAGCAGTTAAGAACAATTTATTGACCCTAAAAAAGTTGAATAATTGTTTAAAAAGCCTACTTGCCCAAAATAAGTGTACGTTTCGATGGCTGTCACCTTCAGTTTTACTAATTTTTAGTTTCTTTTTCTGAATAAAAGTGTTCCTTTCCTTATTGGTATCAGATCAAATTTCAGGAATGTTTAATATTTTCAGATCCAATTTATAGAACAAGAATAGAATAAGTGAAAGCATTTATTTATTGGGTTGAACACTTTTAGGACGCCAAACATCTGGGGCATCCAAACACCGGAAAATCGTCATTTACCTCTACTTTCCAGGCCTCCCTCGTATATCTCAAACCTATAATTCTCGCCTCGTAACAAACACTCGAATGGCTTTATTTGACTGATCGACGCTTTCTTCGGTTTATGGAAATTCGAGAATATTATTCAGTCATATATTGGGCAATTCACGGGCTATTTTAATGGGCGTAAAATAGACACCGTTTTTCTATCGTGCGATAAGCCGAATTAAACGAATATTTACACGGCATTATTAGCATTTTAAAAATTGGAATCGTGTTCGGGACCGTAATCCGTTGATTTAAGTGGCTAAGAGGCGACTTAAACGGGTACGGTTTGTTTATTTATTGATAGGCCAGCCAGAAGAGACTTAACTAAATTCATATGACATCAATGGGCGCGCTAGAAGCGAAACTCTATTTTATGGGCGTATTTTACATTTTAACACGCGACAAACTATGTTTTAGCAATGGAAATAAATCTACTTACAAAAATGCCACTTGAGAACCGTAATTTCATTCCATTATACGGGGGGGTGCAAAGCGCAGAAATAAAAGGACGGTTTAAAATTAGAAAAAAGTGTTAATCATCCCCTGATGGTTAAAGAAACGCGCGTTGCTGCAAAAAATTATTGTGGTACTGTGGCTAAAACTATAATACAGTCTAATTATTTTCTCAAAATGTTCGAAATAATAATTGTAGTTTTTCGGCTGACCGAACGTGGAAAGACAAATCTCGTATAATTTTCATTCATCTAAACGACTAAATTCTAATGACGAATTTTAATAAAATTTATGGCAAATTGTCCGCATTAGAACACCGTAAATTTCCGTAATTTCAGCCGTAATACGAACGTCATTATTTCTGTTTAATGCCGGGGACGTCGAACATAACTCGGATAAATTGCAGATTTTTATCGCGTTATCTATTTATATATTGAATGTTAACCGGACTGTGACATTAGTGGAATTGGCTATTATTGCTTTTAGATGTTAGAATACCGGTGTGTAATAATTTCTTCGTTTTTTATTTTAGTGAGGACACCGTTTGCATATTTAATGGTTTATATTACGAAGCTTTTTGTTATTTTTATTCTACGTTGTAAAAGATGATTTCGATTAACGAGACGATAACTAGCTAAATTAGTTTGCTTTGCAAATTATTTTATATGGCAAGGTTCAACTATCCCTCGAGTAATACCCTGTAAGAATTAAATGTAGATTTTCATGTATAGGTACGGATAAGGACGATCATAGTCCCAACAGTGAAAATCCCAGAAGCTAAAATACTAGACAATCTAAATCTCAACGATATAAAAACATCTACCAAATGAAATACCTTGGAAAATACCCGATAAATCAATATCATATCAATTTGCAAATTATATCAAAACACCTTTAAAATTAACTATCTCGATGGTATCCCAAATACTCACTAATACACATTAGAATCATATTGATGGCAAATCAAGTTACCATCAGTTCCAATATGTAGGTATCTGTACATTCTGTACACTAAAAATAATCAATAATCAATATCTGAATGAATAATATCAAATTTATATCCTCAAATTACAAAAAAATACAAAATAGCTTTATTAATGTGAAAATACAAAATAGTATATACACAGGTCAAGAAATAAAAGGCACCCAAATATGCATTAACAAACTTTAAAATTAAATATTCAAAAAGATTAAAATCTAAAATACTGACACATACATACTAAAATGGCCAACACTGAACAAAGACAAAAAAAAACAGAAACATTAAAATCCATACTTTAAAAATTCGTCAGAACTATGAAATGCATTATCAAATAAAAGCTTCTTGACTGAAGTCTTGAAAGTATTAAGAGGCAATGACTTTAAACTACTAGGCAGTACATTATAAAATTTGATTGCGAGGTAACCCGGGCCATTCTGACACCTTCTTAAACGACAATATGCAGGAACAAGCATATCCTTCTCTCGCGTGCCATTACTGTGGACTTCACGGTGCGCCCTATACCCATCCTCGTTCTTCTTGACATGCATGAGATTCTCCAGAATATATTGGGATGGAAACGTCAGGACAGCAAGATCCTTATAGGACTGCCTACAGTCATCCCTAAAGCCCAACCTCCCCAAAACCCGAACTGCCTTTCACTGAAGCCTAAACACTCTATCAGACTATGCAGCATGACCCCAAGCCAGTAGTGCATATGTCATCACAGAGTGAAACAGTGCATGGTATGCTGTTCGCAGAGTATCAGCAGAAACGCATTCAGCAAGGCTGCGCAATGCACTCCCAAGTCTTCCACAAGCCTTATCAATATGACAGTCCCACTTAAGAGATGAGTTAAGATGCACCCCCAAAAATTTTACTGAGGTTATGTTTTCATTTATTGTTCCTATATATCTCAGTGCAAATAACATCATCTTTGTCTTTTCCTCATTCAAAAGCAACCCGCTCGCATCGAACCAGTTTCTTGCAGTTGATTGTGCAGACCCCAAGCCCACTATAGCCTCATCCCTAGAGCCCGCTGACAAGGAGATGGTTGTGTCATCCGCAAAGAGGGGTAGGTCTCCTTGAAGTTGCTAGAGGGAAGATCATTGATAAATATCAAAAAAAGAATTGGCCCCAGAATTGAACCCTGGGGAACACCTTTTATCAACACTCCTCTCTGCAGACGACACTGTCCCCACCCTGACAGTTTGAACTCTATTAGACAAGTATGAACGAATAAGTTCGATGCTATTCGCATTAAAACCATAGTATTCAAGTTTACATATCAATAGGTTGTGGTCCACACAATCAAATGCCTTACTCAGGTCACACAGCAACACTGCACTGTATTATACGGTCTCAAAAGAATATAAAATGCTTGAAATTAAATCCAATATGGCTAATACAGTGTTCTTGCTCCCACGAAATCCGTACTGGCCCTCAAAAAAGCACCCATGTCTCCCAAAAAATTCCACCATCCTCAGAGCCATTGACTTTTCAATGACCTTGGAAACTATTGGCAGAAGAGAAATTGGTCTATAATTGCAAGCACAGCGTTTATCGCCATGTTTGAAAACTGGAACAACCACAGGTCTCTTCAGAATGTCAGGGAATATACTCTCTGCATGAAGACAAAGATTAATTAATCTGGCAAGCGGAATAATGATTAAGTTTTTTATTGTTTTTAAAAGTTTCACGCTCAGACCAAAGACATCCGTGCTGGGTTTATTTTCCATGTGCTGACATCATTGTATGAGACCTCAAGGAAAACAAAATCTGCATCAGCTAATTTCATGTTATTAAAGTTCTTAAACGGATTGTGATTATTTTTAGGAATATGTGAGATAAAGTTGCGAGCAATATTACTGAAATATTGATTTAAATCGTCAGGCGAGTTACCCGAGTTTATATCCTTTTCAACAATCTTATTTCTGGTCTTATTGATAATGTCCCACATGGCTTTTTGGGGCTTGACGCTTGGATAGCATTCCTATAAGTTTTCCTGAAAGATTTATAGCTTTCAATATCAGCAGGTCGTTTGTACTGCCGACTTATTTCACCCAGGAGTCTCAAATGATCGCGTATACCTCTCAAATTCTCGGTGAACCAAGAAGTGTTCCCTGGTTGGTTTGATCTAGAAAAATAGGTTTTTTGAGGAAATACTTTCAAATAAGATATTTCTAAAGCGTGCATGAATTTAGTGAACTTCTGGTTGACATCCATGTTTTGGTTATTTATGAAATCGAGAGAGGCTTCCTCCTTCCTCTATGAGATTGTAACACCTCAATTGACCCACCTGTGTAATGGGTCTGTCTCCTCTACAGGAAGAGGTCTGCCAGTATATGCCCTGAATGTCAGCAGCTGTGATCTGTGATCAGAGAGATTCAGCTCGATGTTCTGAGCATCCAGGTAATCCGTAGAAAAATTGACAAATGCAATGTCTGGACATGAATCTAGTCTGGTTGACTCAAATATGGTTAGCTCAAAGCCAAAACCTCTCAACAAATCACAAAGCAGGACTGCCTCCTTCTGTACTGTACCAAAATGAACATTGAAGTCCCCAGTTATAATTATTTTGTTATACTTGCCTATTTTTAATAGAAGATCTTCCATACCTGTCAAGAATGTGTCAAAGTGGCCGGACGGGAACCTGTAAACTACAACAACACATAAATCAAAGCACTGCATATAAACGCTACAAATCTCTATACATTTCTCTATATTCAGACACAAAACACTTTCAATGGACAAACAGTTTAAAACATTTTGTGTATATATTGCTACGCTACCACCTGAATGGTTTTCCTTGAGAAATTTCCAACACATTTTTAATCTGTCAGACTTGTATTCTTCATCTCGTATTCTTCTAGCCAGTGCTCCGTCAGGCAGACAGTATTAACATTTTTGTCAATGAGGAAAGCTTCCAGCTGTCCCTTCTTGTTCCTGAATGAACGTACATTTACATGAAGCAAACTTAGGTTCTGATATTTCTTGCTGCTCGTTGGTGATTCTGAGGGTTGGGCAGCGGTTGTGGCGTTTGTGTTAACCCAGTTTGCCCGTGTTGAGAGGCTATCCTGCGCTGTAGGTTCAGAACATGGTTAACATATGAACCATTCGGCCATAACTCTGACGAAAGGAATTTACTTCTTTGCTCTATAGGAACTCCGAGTTTGAAAGAGCTTTTCTGGTGGTCATTCTTTGTTTACATTTTTTCACACACCGCCTTTTCAGAGAGATTGTTTTCTTCTAGATGCTTCATGATATCCTTTATTTCTGTTTCTGGATCCAATCCAGACAGACAATTCCAGGCCATTTTTGGAGCAGCGACAAGGCTACAAGTATTTTCATTTGTACCTCTGACAGGATTTGGGCGACCCATTTTAGGTTTTAGCTTTTTATTACTATTAACCAAGATCCAACAATTTGTTGACCTGTCACTGATCTCATTTGTCAAGTCTTCTTTTTCGATGGGTTGTTTGGTGAGAATTGATTTATTATTTTCCGCATCTGCCTTCAAACTGGAAAGCTCAGCCGTGATGGTTGATACCATAGCTACGTTTTTATCTGCTATCTTCTCGCCATTATCATCTGCAACCGACTTCAGAGTGGAGCGCTTTTGCGACGTTGCCACTTGTTTATGGGCGATGTTTTGTTTTAGAGATTTTGGACTTTGTACCTTGTTTCTCATATGTACAGTTTCTTCCAATTCCTTGGTTCTTGTTAACAAAAGCTCATGTTTTTGTTCCAGATCTACATATTTCTCCTTTATCTCTTCGTACATCTTTTTTAATTGCAATATTTCATTCTGGAACTCAACATCACTTTGTAGGTTAGAATCCTTGTCGTCGGCAATATGCTTACAAACAGCCGTTTTAACCCTGCTTGCCTGCTGCAAACATGCTGGGTGGAATCTATTGTTCCACTTTTTACATTTCACAGACGACAGTACTTTTTTATCACAGTGGAAGCACTGAATTTCCACTTTTTTTGGTGGAGGAATTCGCGACAATGTTATCACTAGCCATGTTACCGACATATCAAAATTCGGATTGTTTTAAATCGAGATTGCATCAAATTACCGATAAGACAAAGTTCCGACATTATCAAAATAATACCTACAAACTAAGAGGCTCAAGGGTTCGAGAACTAAATTACCCATAAGACAAAAACCTATGAGTTGCTTTGTGAGCTACAACGAGTGTCTCAGATCAGATCACCAGATATCGCTGGTTGATTTAGGTCAGATTATTCAACTTGTTATTTTTTTGGTTGTAACTAGATTATGATTATTAAGTATTACGTCCTAGGGGAGATGATTATCGATTGGGATTATTTATTCCTAAGTGATTAGTTAGTATTTAATTATCTTCACTCGCTTCATTTGTTTGCTATTAAATAATAATTACTAGTTATTTTATTTATTAGACTTTATTAAACCGATTTTCTGATGTTTCTCTATCTATCTGTTTAATTTATTATCTTTAGTATTAGTGTTCTAAAAGGGAACATTGATTCGTTTTGATTTATTTGCGTTTTATATTTACTTAACTTGTGATGTGAGTTTAGTGTTTATATATTTTTTAATAGCTAATTTCTGCATCCACCGCTGATTTAATTATTTAAATATTTATATTTTGCTTTATTGCAAAGTCTAAGCCAATATGACTTCCATATTCCATCTCGGGAATTTTTTGACTTGTGTCGTTTACAAATGGGTGGCGCCTTTATATAAATAGAACAACCTTGACGTCATGTGGCTCAAGTTCATCGCCAAGGGACTAACCTAGTTTATATGTTGTCTCTATTGCCCTCCGAGCGATATAGCCTACCAAAGCTTGTTTACAACACTAGCTAGGTACCACTTTCGACTCAATACCTACAGGTCCATCACTCCAATTCAGAAATAATCGTTCTAAGACACTTCAATGCCCACAACACCAACTGGCTCAAACATCACAACAAGACCGACAACGAAGGTAGAGAAGCTGAAGCATTTGCCATCAGAGAGGGGCGAATTCGCCGCCCTTCTGGATCTTTCTCTAACCACCAATCCTGACCAGTACACAGTTACAGTTGGTTCGCCATTAGGTACTTCCGACCACAAACTTATTACAACGGTTTGCGAATTGCCACCTCTACTGAAGGATCCACCATTGCCTCACAAAATATGGCATTACAATTCTGCAAACTGGGACGATCTAAGGGAATTCTACCCAGATTTTCCTTGGCTCGACGTCTGCTTTGGCACTGACGACTCGTCCATCTGCTGCGAAGAGATCACGCAAGTAATCTCCTCAGGAATAGAAGCATACATCCCAAATTCCATCAAGTTACCGTCAAAAGGAAAGCGTTGGTTCGAGAGAAGATGCGAAAGAGCTGTAGATAGGAAACAGCAGGCCTACAAGTACTGGCAGCAAAATCAGACAGCTGAAAATCGCAATTATTTTGTCGAAGCGAGAAACGAATGGAAACGTGTGATCAACAAAACTAAGGATAAACATGGAATAAACTTTTGCAATGCCCCAGAGGCTCCAGGAATTTTTGGTCGGTAGCAAAGGCAGTAAGTAACAACTTGCTCGCCAAAATGTTTTTATCGCACTCTACCTTAGACGTCCCCCAAGACAAGGCTCTCCCCACTATATCGAACATCAACACTACCATGGCAGAAGTCAGGTTTCATCACCCTGATATTCGTAAAATCCTTAAAGAACTAGATAAGCAAAAGAAATCGGGACAGGCAGGTATTCCTGCCATCGTGTTAAAGAACTGCGTCAACGAACTGACACCCGTTTTTTCCAAGCTTTTGTCTCTGTTTTACGGAAAAGGGACTCACCCATCTTCTTGAAAAGTCGCTCGAGTGCAACCTGTGCCAAAAAAGGCAAGGAACCCACGCCCTCAAACTTGCTTCCAATAATCTCCAAAGTCATGGAACGTGTAGTCCATCAGGAACTACTCAAATACCTCGAGAAAAACAGAATAATCAGCGATAATCAATACGGCTTTCGCAAAGAGAGATCGACAGGAGATATAATGGCCTATGTCACTCATATATGGAGTAGGGCAACTGAGAACTACGGAGAGTCTCGAGGGATTGCGTAGGATATTTCGAAGGCATTCGACAAAGTTTGGCATGACGAACTGCTCAACAAACTGCCGTCCTTCGAACTGCCAGCTTTTCTCTGCAGCTGGCTTGCCAGTTTCCTTAAGAACCGATCTCTGCACGTTTTAGTTGATGAACACACCTCAGACACATTCACCATTAACGCGGGTGTGCAATACTTTCACCAACTCATCTATATTACTGACCTGCTGACCGAAACGAATAATCCTGTTTACAGTTTTGCAGATGGCAGTACCCATGTCTCCCAATTTAGATGAAAGAAACCTTTACCAGCGATTGAGACTTATCACCGCAAACAGGAACAGATTACAGCAATTAATCAAAACCTTAGGAAAGTTCAAACTTGGGGCGACAGAAATTTGGTCCAGTTCAATGCAGCAAAGATCCAAGCACTTGACTTCCGCCATGGTAGTGTTGATGTTCGATATAGTGAGGAGAGCGTTGCCTTAGGGGACGTCTAAGGTAGAGTGCGATGAAAACATTTTGGCGACCATGTTTGCTTTTTCCTTGGCTGTAGTCGCCGTGATTCCACGTGCATCTGTCAAAGGTGGTGATCGATACAAACAAATTAATTTTATTAATTTCTTTAAGCCATAAAGGTTTAGGTGGCTAATTAACTGTCTAATTGACCACAAGCAAATCAAGTGGACTGTATTAAGATAGAATGGTGAGGGTTTCAAACATACGTTGTGAATTGAAAATCGGTAAGTATGTCAGTTATTAACTCCTTTAATAATATAATTATGCACTTGCATTTGACACGAAAAATAGAAATATACATATACAATTCTTAGACTAATTTCAAGCATTCTTCATTCACACATAGACACTAAATATACACAGGTTACTTACTTCTAAATAACTACAAAAAGTCTTGATTATTCAATTTGAAAATGAAACGTTTGTCTTGAAATGAACTTTTATGTTTTCAATCTAGCACCTTTCTTTCTCACAGAATACCTTAATATCCAATGCTCTCGATTTTACTTGCTAGGACAGGGATCTGACCAAGCCTTTGGTTTGAACCTTCGTCTTTCGTACAGGAATAATTTGTCAAGCTCAACCTACAAATTTTCCACAGCCGGCGCCATTTTTACCTTCTTCTTCTTCACAGCAACAGGTAAGCCGAGACGCTACCGTCGTTTCTGGCCTTAAAGAGTTGCCTTAAAAACGCCTAAACGAGGTATTTGTCCAACTTGGACAAAAACAACAGAGGTACACTAAATATTCTCCAATATTTGTGCATACAAATGGATAAATTGCCTAAAAGGGTGGAACCTTTTGGCACGAAGATGAGAACATAACTTTCGCTGTTACTTGAGTGAACGGTGTAACTACACTGAAATACGATTTTTCTTAAGAGCTCGGGAGGTACAATAACGCGGGAAAGTACGCGTCGGTTACATTTGAGAGGGTGAAAACATCTTCTTTCTTTCTTTGACACACTGCTGTTTACTGAACACTGACAGAGACACGGATATATTAAGATGAAACGATTACACACGATGAATTGACGGACATTTGGCTTTATATAATGGAATCGACCATCCAGGTTTGGACTAAGGGGTAATGAAGAACTGACATATGTTGATTTAAATGCACAAATTTCTGTTTACCTGTGGTTACATAAATCTATTCATGGATCAATTATGGCTCATTCATACTACATACATACAGGGTGTTATCACCAAACTATCCGGTGAAAAATGACAAGTTAGTACACTTGTTGGGTTGTTTCCCCAACAAGTGAGAGAGACGTTTTTGTAAAGTTATTACTTACTGTCTTTGCCACCGACCAGAAATTCCTGGAGCCACTGGGGCATTGCAAAAGTTTATTCCTGATTCTTTGATTGTGTTTGTCCTTAGTTTCGTCGATAACACGTTTGCATACGTTTCTCGCTTCGACAAAATAATTGCGATTTTCAGCGGTCTGATTTTGCTTCCACTACTTGTAGACTTGCTGTTTCCTACTTACAATTCTTTCGCATCTTCTGTCGAACCATGATGGTAACTTGATGGAATTTGGGATGTATGCTTCCATTCCTGAGAAGATTACTTGCGTAATCTCCTCGCAGCAGACTGACGGGTCGTTAGTGCCAAAGCAGACATCGAGCCAACGAAAATCTAGGCAGAACTCCCTTAGATTGTCCCAGTTGCAGAATTCTATTCAAGAACTGTGTCAATCAACATCTTCGCACACACACCGCTTGTCGAGCGCCATAGGATCTCTCTTTAGTGTGGGTGCCACTACCATAAAAAAGAAAATATAAAAATATTGAGTTTAGGTGTTTTGTTTGTTTGTTTTTGAACTATGCAAATACGAGAAACGGCGGTATAACCGTTTTATCCAGAATCTCTATATACCTTAGAAGAAAAGCGTACCTTCATCTGTAGGAATACTAAAAGCATCACTTGTCTCTAAACAGGCAGTGAGGGTCGCGTGAAAAGATTTTTGGTAAATCGTCTGAATGTGTATCTTCTACCCGATTCGTCTTTGGCCATGCCTTTATGTTGACTTTGTTTGGGTTGCTTGTTTGATGCCTAGATTCTATTCCTTTAGAGAGATTTATGAATATTTCTGTCAGGTGAGCTGTTTTTGTTTTTTTTTTAATGAGTATCATCATATTGTTGCTAATTCTGTTCCCATTTTTCGGCGCATAGCTGATTTCGACGTTAGTAAATTTTGGAATAATCTTTCACAGATAAAAGATTAATAATTTTTCTATGGCATTTTATTTTATTTGCTCTGTATGTGAATGCCTTTATTTCAGGTTAGGCAGCCTTCTTCCGGCATCGTCACCTGTAAAAAATCTAACAGCACAATTTCTCAATAATCCGGAGCAAAAATTATGTTTCTTTGCCTACATAAAATAGAGTATATACATTGCAAATGAATGAATATAAAATATACAAAGAAAGTGGGGTAACCCGCCTATTTAAAATATTATTTCATTAGACCTTATACATTCAGTTTTGGGATACCATGTAAAGCAAGAAAACAGAAAAACAAGTCATAAATTGAAGTCGGGTTTTGCGAGGTCTTTTTTTGGAAGAGATCCGAAAGCGTATCGCTCGAGAACGGGGATAGATAGTCAAAAGCCGGCGCAGTGTACGGTTTATGTTGGTGAATTGTTTTGCTTCAATGTTTTAACATGTCCTTACAGGTCAGTAAAATGAAACTTATAATATTTTAAACAACACTTTTTACTAACACGTTTTATTTCGTCAATATTATTTTCACGTTACACTTTAAACCTTCGCCAGTACAGTCATCCTAATTACATAACATCTATTTATCTATGTTACATAACTTCATGACTTCCTCTGCCACCGCGCGCCACTCGCCTTGCAGTGTTGTCACGTCCTCGCCTATTTCAGAGTTACGCCGCCTAATAAAATTTGCTGGTTACAATATTGTTATTAATATAATTTGCACAAGTATTTCTTTTATTCTCATGGAAAATTCATATTTGATTGCATAACATGTATTGTTACAAGTGTGGAACTACGAATTGTGGTACGGGAGGCAGTAATTTAATTAATTCTTATACTAATGAAGGTTATACAGCATAATTCGTTTTAGGAATTTAGATCGAGGGTTTCTCTGCTGTACTCTTTCCCCTCGCGAATTCCAGGCTGAGTCCGGCACGTTTTTCTCTAATAATTTGGCATGTTTTCTCTAATAAATTAGGTGTATTAGGAATCTATGTTTTACATGACGCACCTTTCCTTCCAATTTCCCTAATTTTGTCAGCGTCGAACGCATTCTGAGTAAGTAAAATTGTGCAAGATATAATAATAACACAACGTAGGTAACTTTACTCATCTCGTTCAACTATGTTGAATAGGCCCGGGTATGTTATACTATAAAACCATACAAAAAAAAATATTTTAAAATTAATTCAAATTCCAAAAGTAATAATTGATAAGTTTACAACGACTGAGTTACCCGCGCAATGAAAACGAAATAAAACAAACCTGCCCCAGACCGGCATCAATTATATTTTAAAGTCGATCAAAAGTCCCAGAGATCTCGATCTGCGTTCGTTTTGATCGTACTGCGAAATGCCATAATAATTGATGTGTATCGTATTGGAACTGCGGGCATACTTGTTACGATTATCGGGGAAAAAAATCGAATAAAAGCCTGGCATCCAGTTATGGCTGACTGAAGGCTTTGTATAATTTTATGACTTTATTTGCGATAG
Source organism: Pissodes strobi (assembly GCA_016904865.1). Lineage (NCBI taxonomy): Eukaryota > Metazoa > Arthropoda > Insecta > Coleoptera > Curculionidae > Pissodes > Pissodes strobi. The sequence continues at coordinate 97,852 of MU183907.1, forward strand.
ATGTGACGTCCGTGCCGATCGTAAAGTCGACCGCAAAAAAGTCGTTCCGTTCTCATAACGGGGTTGTGTAGATACATAGAACCTAAATACGATCAAAGGTGACAGGTGGCGTGATATATTTAATTATTACTAATGCCAAACGGTTTCGGCCGAACTGAACCATCATCAAGACTGATGGCAGAAGGAGGCAGGAAGAACAAGGTCCTATTTCAACCATCACCGTATTCCTTTATGAATTTTTTTACAAATATGTTACGACATAATATAAAATGAAACTTAATCTCGATCCGTCGTTCGTTCCATACTTAATCATGGTCCCGAGTTCGTCTTTGACTTGGTTAATCGACTGTGTAAAGTACAAAAATCATATCGTCATTAAGCGGCGAGGCCGGCGGCCCAAAAAGATAAAGCTTTACAAAATTAACTACCCAGCTTGGCTTCTCTGAACGGGATTAATCGGGCCCGGCTTTTAAAAATCGCTCGGTACATTAAAGGGCATTAGCTGGTGCAGTGGCGGCCGCCCTATATGATTTATACTGTAACAATTAATTGTTATTATGTGTGTATGGTATTTTTCACGTAAATTGTTGGTTCAGTTTTGTTGCTTTATTAATCAGTAAATGAAAAAAATATATAAAATTGGGTTTGTGCGGTTGGCTATCCAAATGACCTAAAAAATCTATTATGGACATAATACTAGAAGTGGATTATACGAAAATGTAATATGCATTGGAAGTGTAAATTTGGAATTTCAAAAGTATTATTTCACGACTTGTATATACTTTTTTATACTAATATACAAGCGGCAACACTAAGCCAATTAAGTCCGAATTCCGAATTTTGATACCTTGTCTGGTAATTAAAACATCGACCCTTCAATTTTGATTAAACATTCCCTACGTTTTACTTGTATTAGTTATTACTATATTTCAAATTTGTTTTACAATGCGTTTTTGTATTTTAATGTTTAGAGCTAATTTCTACTCTGTATTTTATATATTTGGTTTTTTTACACTTGTCTCCTTATGCATTTTTATCCTTGTACATTTGTTTACTTTTATTTTTACATCAGTTTTACTTTGTTTTATATAATATTGTAAAAATCCAATATAATTATGCTTCTCTCTATTTTATGCTATACTTTACATTATAATCCGTTTTTGCATTTTAACGTTTAAAACTAATTTTTACTTTGTTTTTCATTAATATTTTATTTTTGTACACTTCTGTGTTTGTTGAATATATTCTTCTTAACTTTACTCTTTAAATATTGCTATATGGTAAGTTTGTTGATTTTTCATTTTTTTTTTAGCTTTGTTTGACTTATTTTTCAAATTTACATTAATATATATTTTTATCTATTTTACACTTGTGCATTTCTTATAATATACTCTTCTTTTACGTTTATTATTTTGTGATTTTTATATTAAACTTTCAGATTTTCACAACTTTGTTTAATTTTGTTATCTTGCTTTATTTAATATTATGACAAATGCTTCTATGTTTCGCTTGTATTGTAAACTAACAAAATTTTAATTTACGTTATATTTCGCTTTTGTATTTTAATGTTTAGAATTAATATCTAGTCTGTATTTTATAAATTTTGCATGTTTCACACTTGTGGGATTGTTAAATATATTTTTCTTTTGCGTTTGTTGTTTCGTCATTGTTATAATGTAAGTTTGTTTACTTTTCATTTTATACCTTTGTCTACTTTAATATCAATTTTTTTATTTAATATCATAAAATCCAATATAATTATGCCTCTATGTTTCGCTTAAATTTTTAACTATTTTACACTTATGCTTTTGCTACAATTCTTCTTATGCCTTCATTATTTAATTACTGCTATATTCTTTTACGTTTATTTTTCTAATTTTATTATCAATTTTGCTTTGTTATTTATATTAACATATGGATGAATTTTTTTATTTTTTCAATCTATTACATCCAAATATTAGTGACGTCCGCCTTTTGGTATTATTATTATTATTGGTATTTTAATTAAACGATAAAATAAACTCCTTCAAATTTAGGAAAAATACAGGCATTAAATTAACCCAAACTAACCCGACGGGTGTCCTACCGATTTTAAAGAGCCTGTTGACATTTTAACCGCGTTCAGTGGACCAAAAACAAACATTTCGTAATTTTAAATATGACCAACCGATTTTTTTCTTCATTGACACGACAACAAAGTTTATTTTACGGTCGAACAACGCAGCGTGATCAAATATTTGATGTTTGTTCGGCTATTCTTTTCTCTCGGTAAACTTTCTCGTTTTCGACTAGACGTGATTAATTATTACTAAAGAATCGTTTATGGTCGTATTTACGATACTACAGCTTCGGTCGAAGAAAAAACAATGAAACAAAAAGGTATTGGCGGACCACCGCTCTCACCTGACTTGTGAGTGTGTGACCATTGTTTTTCTTTCAACTTAAACATTTGCGGAGGTAAAAGTGTTGGTCTGAGGTAGACATTGATACTGGCGACCCCGATTAAGTATGTCGCAACAAGCTTGATTGGCTGGACCCGATCAGAGAGGATGGGACCATTAGTACATTACACGGAAAAAGGTCTTTATTTGTTATATAATTTTTCAGGTTTCTGAGATATAAGAAATTATTCCTTGAATATATTTAAACTCGAGATTAGAGGCGTTATTTCGTAGAGACCATTCGTGAAATCCTTTGGGACCTTTAGTCCGTTAACCAGGACAATCTTTTGACTTTTGTCACCAATTTCTCTGTAGTGTCTGAGGTATAGTAAATTAATGAAAAAACGCTTAATTCAATATGGTACACGTTATTTTCGACAGTCCACTCATGGGATTCTCTGGGACCATTTGTACATTACACAGAAATAATTCTTAACTTTTGTAGTTTCTAAATTATAAAAAAAATGTTCTTTGAAACTATTTAAACTCGAGATTACAGACGTTATTTCGCAACGGCTACTCATAGGATTCTCTGGGACCATTAGTACATCAGACAGGAAAAGTTTTTTATTTAATTTTTGGAGTTGCTGATATATAAAAAATTGTTCTTTGGAAAAGTTTAAATTCGAGAACAGATCATTCGTGGGATTTTATGGGACTTTTAGTTCGACAACCAGAATAATATCTTAACTTCTATTAACTATCTGATTTTTGCGGTTCCTGTGATATAACAATTAAATTAAAAAATGCTTAATTCAAGATAACGTCCATTATTTTCAACAGATCACTAATAGGAATTCTTGGGACCTTTAGTATGTTGAGCTGGACAAACTCTTGACGCTTGTTAGTTTCTGAGATGTATTTACAAGATTCATTAAAACTATTAAGTTTAGAATGGCGGCAGCCATTCTAAGAGTCCAGCCCCGGGATTCTTGGGGATCGTTAGTACATTAAGGAAGGAAATCTTTTATTTAGTTTTTGTTTATTTTCGAGATAGACGAAATAACTATTTTGAAGATGTTTATATTTGATAAAACAGGCGTTATTTTGAACAGGCCACTCACCAGATTCTTTGGGACCATTAGTTCATTAACCAAACTATTCTAAGATTTCTAAGAAATAACAAATTAATTTAAAAGTGCTTAATTCAAAGTGGTGCATATTTTTATGAACAGAACACTAACAGGACTCTTTGGGACCTTTAGTACGTTGAGCAGGGTGAGCTCTTGACTTTTTCTCCAATTTTTGTGGTTTCTAAGATGTACGTAAAACATCCCTAAAAAGTATTTTATTCAAAATGGTGTGAATCCCTTTTCACAGACCACGGTCGGGATTCTTTGGGACCGTTAGTATATTAAACAGAAAAAAATCCTAAACGTTTTATTTAATTTTTCTTGTTTCTGAAATAGAAAAAATATTCGTTTAAAAATGTTTATATTCAAGATGACAGGCGTTATTTTGAATAGGCAACTCACGAGATTATTTGGGACCGCTCATGAGAATCTCTGGGACCATTAGTACATTACACAGGAAAAGTTCTTAATTTTATAAAATATATCAGGTTTCTGAGATTAAGAAATTATTCCTGGAAAATATTTAAACTTGAGATTAGAGACGTTATTTCGAACAGATCACTCGTGAGATCCTTTGGGCCCTTTAGTCCGTTAACCAGGACGATATTTTGACTTTTGTGACCAATTTCTGTGGTTTCTAAAGTATAGCAATTAATTGTAAAATGCTTAATTCAATATGGTACACGTTATTTTCGACAGTCCACTCATGTTTAAATTCGAGATTACAGGCGTTTCGATCAGGCTACTCATGAGATTCTCTGGGACCATTAGTACTTTAGACAGGAAAAGTTTTCTATTTAATTTTTTAAGTTGCTGATATATAAAAAAATGTTCTTCAAGAACAGACCATTCGTGGGATTTTTTGGGACTTTTAGTTTGACAACCAGAGTAATCTCTTAACTTTATATCTGATTTTAGCAGTTCCTGTGACAACAATTAAATTAAAAAATGCTTAATTCTTAATTCAAGATGACGTCCATTGTTTTTAACAGAACACTAATAGGAATCCTTGGGACCTTTAGTATGCTGAGCTGGACAAACTCTTGATTTTTTCTCTAATTTGGTTAGTTTCTGAGATGTACTTACAAGATTCATTAAAAACATTAAATTTAGAATTGCCCTTTTTGAGATTCTTTGGGACTGTTAGTATATTAAGGAGGAAAACTTCTTTTATTTAGATTTTGTTCGTTTCTGAAATAGAAAAATTACTATTTTGAAAATGTTCATATTTGATAAAACAAGCGTTATTTTGAACGGGCCACTTACGAGATTCTTTGGGACCTTTAGTTCATTAACCAAACTAATCTTAGATTTCTAAGAAATAAAAAATTAATTTAAAATTGCTTAATTCAAGATGGTGCATATTGTTTAGAAAAGAGCAATAAGGGATTCTTTGGGACCTTTAGTAGATTGAGCAGGATGAGCTCTAAACTTTTTCTCCATTTTTTAGTTTCTTAAATGTACGTACAAGAATCGCTAAAAGTATTATATTCATGGTGGGAATCCCTTTACACAGACCACGCAGCGGATTCTTTGGGACCGTTCGTACATTAAACAGAAAAAGTTTCTAACCTTTTTATTTATTTTTTCTTGTGTCTGAGCTAGAAAATAATAATCGTTTAAAAACGTTTAAATTCATAATGGCTGGCGTTATTTTGAATAGTTTGGGACCTTTAGTGCGTTAACCAGAACAATCTCTTGACTGTTTCTTGATTTTCTGTGGTTTTTGAGATGTAACAAACTAGTTTGAAAATGCTCAATTGAAGATGGTGATTATTATTGCTTGGGACCTTTAGTATGTAGGGTAGGATAATCTCACTAATTTGTGTATTGTCTAATTCGTTAAAAAATACTAAATTCAGAATGGTGAAAGTCGTTTTTGACAGACCCCTCATGGGATTCTTTGGGACTGTTAGTATATTTAGCAGGAAAACTTCTTTACTTTTTCTTTAATTTTTGTAATTTCCCAAATAGACGAAGTTATTACTTTTTTAAAATGTTTAAATTCGAGATGACAGACGTTATTTTGAACAGAAAAATCATGAGATTCGTTGGGACCTTTAGTGAGTTAATCACGACAATTTCTTGATTTTTTTTCTAATTTCTGCGGTTTTTAAGATCAAAGAAATTAAAGCTGGTGGTCATTATTCTTAACATTAACACTAATGGGACTCTATGGGACCTTTAGTACGCTGAATAGGGCAATATCTTGATGTTTTTTCTAATTGTGTGTTTTGATTCGTTTAGAAATACTAAATTGAGTATGGCGGGCGTCATCATTGACAGACTACCCATTGGATTCTTTGGGACCATTAGTATATTAAGCAGGAAACCTTCTTGCCTGTTTTATTTTCTGATACGGAAGAAATATTATTTTGAAAATTTTTAAATGCGAGATGGCAAGCGATATTTTGAGTAGGCAACTCACGAGATTCTTTGGGACCCTAAGTACGTTAGCCAAGGCTCTCTAATTTTTGTGATTTTTGAGATATAACAAATTAATTGGAAAATGTTCAATCGAAGATGGTAAAAATTATTTTTAACGTTGGTACTAATGGGACCTTTAGTACGTTGAACAGGTCAATCTCTTGACTGTTTCTCTAATTGGTTTATTTTCTGGGTTGTTTAAAAATACGAAATTTAGGAGAACGGGCGTCATCTTTGACAGACCACTCATTGGATTCTTTGGGACCATTAGTACATTAAGCAGAAAAACTTCTTAACTTCTTTACCTTCTGATATAAAAGAAATTATTCTCTTAAAAATGATTAAATTCAAGATGGGAGGCGATATTTTGAAAAGGCAACTCACGAAATCTTTGGGACCTTTAGGCCGTTAACCAAGACTAGATCTTGACTTTTTTCTCTAATTTCTGTGGTTTTTTATATATAACAAATTAATTGAAATATGCTCAATTGAAGATGGCAGCCATTATTTTTAACGATAACCCCAATGGGACCAAGTGGGACCTTTAGTACGTTGGACAGTGCAATCTCTTGACTTTTTCTCTAATTTGTGTATTTTATGAGTCATTAAAAAATGCTAAATTCAGAATGGCGGACGTCATCTTTGACAGACCACTCAGTGTATTCTTTGGGACCGTTAGTACATTAAGCATTTTCTGAGATAGAAGAAATTATTCTATTAAAATTGATGAAATTTAAGATGGCAGGCGTTATTTTGTATAGGCAACTCACGAGATCTTTGGGACTTTTAGTTCGTTAACCAAGACAAACTCTTGGCTGTTTCTCTATTTTCTGTGTTTTTTGAGATGTAACAAATTAATTGCAAAATGTTCAATTGAAGAGGGTGGTCATTATTTTTAACGTTACCATCAATGGGACTCTTTGGGACCATTAGTACGTTAAACAGGGAAACTTTGACTTTTTATTTAAATTGTACATTTTCTGAGTCGTTTAAAAATGGTAAATTTAGAATGGCTGAGTCATCTTTGACTCATTGGATATTTTGGGACCGATAGTACATTAAGCAGAACGGCTTCATAATGTTTTTATTTTTGTAGTTTCTGAGTTACAAGAAGTTATTCTTTTAAAAATGTTTAAAGCCGAAATAGCAGGAGATATTTTGATCATTCTTTTGACGTTTTTTATGATTTCTGTAATTTCTAAGGTATAGCAAATTAATTAAAAAATTCTAAATTCACGATATTGCACGTTATCTTCAACAGTCTACTAATGGGGTTCTTTGGGACCTTTAGTACGTTGAGCATGATGAACTTTTGACTGCTTTCACTAATTTTTCTGGCGTCTGAGATGCAATTACAAGATTCGTTAAAAGTTAAATTTGAGGAGGGGATGCTTTTGGACCTTTAGTAGCTTGGACAGGACGAACTTGACTTCTTCTCTAATTTTTTTTACTTCCCAGATATATCAAATAATTGCTTTTAAATTGTTAAATCCATGGGACCTTTGGTATGTTAAAAGAACAAAATCATGATTTTGGGTCCATTTTTGATAGATTAAAAATTTTATTTGAATAATAGTAAATTCAAAATGGCGGGAGTCACTTTGGACTGTTCCCCCTTGGCTTTCTTTGGGACTTACTCGTGTCTTTTATTTTTTTTAATATGATTCTTTAAAAGAATTGCTAATTCAAGACGATGAACGTGCTATTGGCAGTTCGTCCATAAGATTCTTTGGGACCTTTGGTAAGTTAAGCACGGCCAACTTTGGGCTTTTGTTCCTGATTTTATTAGTTTAATACATATAGGAGAATTATTTAATTTAAATGAAAATGGTGGATATGATTTCGGACAGTTCACACAAACTGTGGACTTCTGGATCATTCACAGGGTGACTATGTCAATCACTAAAGTCCAAAAAAAAATTTCGCTCGCTATATGGTGCTGACTTTGTGCAAACACTGTATAAGTTGAATGGACAGGGGATTTATCCTGATGGCAATTTTTTAAGATCGGAAACGATAGTCCAATGTTTAATGACGCATTTTTAATGTGAAGCGGTGCTTAGCAGTCGAAGCATCAAGATGTCCCTTCCCGATAGTTCTCGGACGGCAATCAAATCGACGTGACTAATAAATCAGTTCGATTCGCCGATCCGGCGAACAAATTCGACCTGACGAAGAAGCGCGTCTCGCAAATTACGAGCTGTCACGAAATTCCTTCGCCCGCGACGAGATTCAGGAAACGCTCGTACGCCGATACCGTTCGACGTTTAGTAATTGTTAACGAGACGGTCACGATCCCTAAAGCTGGGTTTGGCCTTTGGAAAAATCGCTAATTGCCATCTCGCCGAAAACTAGAGCTATGCGAGAGGAGATTCAATTTATAATAATAGTATAGTCATAATAATAGCAAAGGTCCATGCACATCATCGATGTAAACCAGTGCGGTACAGGGTTCCAACGTAATCGCCGAAAGCTTTTACAAAGAAGACCCTTGAACTAGGTGTCCCAAGAGCTTTGGAAGAGGATTTCCTCGTGGCCGTATCAGGCCTAGATATCCTTGGAGACAAGGCAACAAATATCAAGCATAACAGAGGGTTCTAATAGACAAACCAAAAGTACCAACTTTGAGAGCAATAATGCTACGACACTCTGAGACCACACCAGCATCAGATCAGATAAGAGTCTCCTTCATATTCTGCAGCAAAAACAATCTTGCGGCATCGAACTATTGACCGATCTCCAGAAGAGGGTTTTCACCAGGTTCACCTGGATGCCAACCTTCGGAAACATCACATTACGCAAGAAGATGTCAACAGGGATGAATTAACTTTCAAACTATTGAGACTTAGATATAGCTTGAACAGCACCAACCATTGGGAGTCATCCTGAGGGATCCATTGGGAAAAGATATGGAATTGGTTCTCAGGAGATGAAGAAGAGATTGAAGAAGGTGGTAACAAACCATGACGATCCCAAAAAGGATTATTGCATGTTGAAAAGATCCAGTGGGAATGGAAGATGAATTTGCCCCAAAGAGGTGTTAATTGACGACTTCTACAAGGAAGAAGAAGTTAGTACATCAGGAGTATGAAGAATAAAGAAAATGGAAGCAGAATTCCTTAGGGTAAAGCAGATAGTCCATGGCCATGCAGAATGGATAGAAGCCCATGTCATATTAAATGAAGTCATGCATGGTCAGAACTTTTAAATGCAACTTGTAGAGGAAGAAAGGGTAAATTGGATAGAAGAAAATAAAGCGCCATAATCAGAACTTCCAAATAGGAACTCCCCGGGGAAGGTGTTCATTGCGAAAACATAGAATTTATGGCATAGAAGCGGACCTAGTATTGGAATATAGTACCTACATAGTATGAGAGCAGAAACAAGCTGTGGGAAAATTTCGGCCAAATCAGCTTGTCCCAAATCACCATCGAAGAAGCTGATTTTAGAGCACTTAAGGTACCACTTTAGCGTTACCCCAAAAACCACTACCAATCGTAATCCCTTCATTCCTGTCGTCGCCTCAAAACACGGTGCACACGGTACCGACGCGCTTCTTTTGTTTCGTCCGTCCAGGGTACTATATTAGCCGCATCGGCATCGGCAGCCAAGTCAAAGGAGGCGTCTCTCAGGTGGCTATCGCCATCGCAGCGTGCCATGCCTCTCGCTTGTCAGTCGGCAGCCAGTTTGTACTGCCGAAGTAACGCGAGCGCGCGCTCCTACGGTCGATACGGCGCGATAATTTTGGTTTTCGCGAGCGCCCTTTTGGTACTCTGACGGTTTCGGCAAATGTCGGTAGTACTTTGTGTCAACAATGGTTGGTCAGTTCAGTTGTTTAAAATAAATGACCAGCCATACGCTCAACATAAGTACTGAAATATGACGTACTTATCATGATTTGGATTAAATTGATTAGTGCGTGCTGAAATCTGATCTGCTATTAGTTTAGTGTTGCGAAATAGAAACCGTACTAGACTTACCTCTCACATAGCTGCTCTAGTACCATTCCGTGACTGATTTGGAAAATAACAGACCAGGGAGACGTAATGATGCATAAAATAAACTTGTCAATATTTGACAAGCATATTGACGTGGTAGTACTGAACTGACAATCGTCAGCAGTACCACTGCTTTTGTAGAATAATCATTCTGAACGAAGCTAGATTTGATTCTAGTAGCTGCTAGTAATTTGGCAGTATTCTCGTTTTATCTAGACAGAGCAAGTGACCAGTGGTACTGTTTGTTAGTGATTACTGTGAAAGTGCGCTTAATTATTTGAAACCATGCAAACTGCACTATATTAAAGTATAGTTGGATTCGGAATTTTTACATGGATATGTAACGCTTTTTTTCCGGTTGAGGATAGTACTACGACAGGTGCGTACCAATTTGGAACGTTTGATTTCAAGGGTTGTTAAAAGACGTAGCAGGTGCTCGATGAAGCGAAGGTTATTAGCGATGAAATAGGTATGGCCGGTCCGCTCTATAGAAACTGAAATAATTTAGTTCAATTTATCTAGGGATTCGGTACCGCCGCCGTTCTAATTGGTTAAATAACGTCATAACGTTTTTTTTACAAAATCATTATTTTTTTTAAATAGACAGAAGAAATAAAAACGATTCTTCGTACCCTATAGTTGTTCCAGGCTTGAATTTGGAACATCCTGTAGATTTCCACAAAAATTTGCCTTTGAGGGCCACTTTTTAATGCCAAAAACAAAAATTAATCCCAAATTCAAAGTCCTAAAAAAATCTTAAAAGCTAAATGTCTGAATTCAGAAATTAACTTCCAAATTGAATATTTCCTGAATTCAGTCCCTAAGCCTTGAATTCAAAGGTTGAATTCAGTCATTAGGACTTTAGTACGTCGTTTTAAGAATTTTTGAATCTTCACACTCTGAATTAAAGCTTTAATCATGGGAATAAGTACTTTAATTCTAAATTCAAACTGAAGCTGAATTAAGGTTTTTCTTTCCGAATTCAGATATTTAACGTTTTGATCAAATTCGCACGTTACATTGTTTACACTTTAAACTCTTGGTTTAGACTAAAATCAAAATCAATATTTGGCCTTATTTAAACCTTAAACAGTCTGAATTAAGACTCGATTTCAAAGGTTAACGTCTGAATTAGGTAAATATTTTCTGAGTGAAGGCCCTCTTTCAATTGAAACATCACACCTACATTGAAATTTTAATATTCCGATACAGATTTATTAATTCAAAATTAAGATTTCCTTTTCTGATTTCAATTTTTTAAAGTGCAAAATCAGAAATCAAGGTCTTAATTCATGCTTAATTAATTATATAAATTTAGTAGAGTTAAAAGTCCCAAATTCAGACTTCTTTAAAGATCTTAAATATTGAAAGAACAAACACAGAAGTTAAAGTTTAAATTCAGACCAGTTTTGTGACTAAAGCCTGAATTCAGTCTTTTCTGAATTCATTCATGTTATTTTGAATCGAGCCCTAAAGTCTGAATTTAGTTGAAACTTTCAGATCAAAGGTTAATGTGCGAATTTGACGATCAGAAGCGAATTCAGCTTTTAAAGTGGTTTGAATTACGTGAATTTAGTAAAGTTAAATGTCTAAATTCAGGCTCCTTTAGAAATCCTAAATATTGAAAGAACGCACACCGAATTGAAAGTATTAATTCAGACTTAAATTTTGAAATCAGACTAATTCTTAGATATTAAAAGAACGACCACAAAAGTCAGAGTCTAAATTCAAGCCAATTCTGAGACTAAAGTCTGAATTCAATATTTTCTGAATTTATGTCGTTTGAATTAAACCCTAAAGTCAGAATTTAATTAAAAGCTTTATGATGAGCGAATTTAACGATTAGATCGGAATTCAAAGTTTGCTACGTATATTAAGCAATTTGAATTAATATTTTTCTTTCTTAATTCAGATGTTTAACTTTTGGTCAGAATTCACATGTTAAAGAATTTAATTAAAAACTAAAATCAAATATCAAAAAATCTTGAATGTTGATAACTTGGTTAATAATCTAAATTTAGTGCTGATTTTAGACTCTGAATTAAATATTTTCTGAATTAGGGCTCTCTTTGATTTGAAACGTCACACTATTCAGAATGTGAGTGTAAAAAATGTAGTCTTTCAGTACAGATTTATTAATTCTAAATTTATATTTATATTTTATATTTAAAATTCTAAATTCTCAAAATTCAAATTTTTTTAATCGCTTGAACAATATTTTAAAGTGCAGACTTAGAAATCAAGTTATGCATTATGTTAAAAGTCCAAATTCAAATTGTTTTAAAAATCTTAAATATTGAAAGATCGAACACAGAAATTAAAGTCTTAAATCTGGCTTAAAGTTTGAATTCAGGCCAATTCTGAGATTAAAGTCAGGCCCTTTATGGGCTCATATCATTTTGAATCGAACCCTAAAATCTGAATTTAATTGAAAGATTTAAGCCAAAGATTGAATTAAGAATTAACGATTAGGTAGGAAATCTGACTTTGATACGTAACTCAAGAAATCTGAATTAATATTTTTCTTTCTGAATTCAGATTTTTAACTTTTTGTTAAAATTAACACGTTGTCTAGACCCTAAAATCTTGATGAAGACTTTAAAAGCTAAAATAAAATATCAAAGCTTTAATTTGACCTTCTTTACAAATCTTAAAAGCTAACAGCCTGAATTCAAGATCACAGATTCAAGTCTGAATTAAATATTTTCTGAATAAAAGTCCTCTTTGACTTGAAACTTCTTTAGGCTTTCAATTCTGAATTGGCGTTTAATAGAAATACGATTTTAAAATGCGAAATTGTAAATCACGGCCTGAATTCGGGCTTAAATAATTTACGTAGATTTAGTAGATTTAAAAGGCCAAATTTAGACGTTTTTATAAATCCTAAATAATGAAAGAACGAACGCAGGAATTAATGTCTTAAATCAGGCTTAAAGTTTGAATTCATGTCAACCCTTAGACTAAAGTCTGAATTCAGCTTTTCCTGGATTCATATTATTTTGAATCGAGCCTTGAAATCTGAATTTAGCTGAAAGATTTAAGTCAAAGATTGAATTAACGATTAGGTTGGAAATCTGACTTTGATACGAAATTCAAGAAATCTGAATTAACATTTATCTTTCTGAATCCAGTTTTTGACTTTTTGTTAGAATTCATAGGTTGTTTAGACCATAAACTCTTGATTGGGACTTTAAACGTTAACATAAAACATCAAAACTTAAATTTGAACTTCTTTACAAATCTTAAACGCCAACGGTCTTAATTCCGTTCTAATTTCAGAGACTAAAGCCTGAATTAAATATTTTCTGAATTAAGGCTTCCTTTGATTTGAAATCTTACACCCTAAGCAATACTTTATTCATCCAATACAGATTTATTAATTCTAAATTCACATTTTAATTTCAAAATTAAGGCTTTCCTCTCTGAATTAACATTTAATAGAATTACGATTTTAAAATGAGAAATCAGAAATCATGGTCTGAATTTAAGCTTAAATAATTTACGTGAATTTAGTAGATATGAAAGACTTCCTAAATAAGAAATGAGTCTGATTTCAGTCTTAAAGTTTGAGTTCAAGTCAATTCTGAAACTAAAGTCTAAATTCAACCTATTCTGAATTCATGCCGCTTTGAATCAAGCCCTAAAGTCTGTATTTAGTTAAAAGCTTCAGGTCAAATATTGATGAGCGAATTTAATGATTAGTAAAATTCACCGTGTGAAATACATATATTAATTCATAGGTCTCGAATTCGCGTATCAGTCTTTTTTTAGAATTTTTAGAGAAGATCAAAATTAGGCATTAGTATGCCTAGTTTTGGTCTACTCTAAAAACTCAAATGATAAAGATCTAAATACCGTTCTAATTTCAAAGATTAAAGTCTGAATTAAATATTTTCTGAATTTAGGCCATCTTTATTTGAATACAGATTTCAAATTCTAAATTGAGACTCCCTTATAAACCTGAAATATTGAAGGAATGTACACAGAATTGAAAGTAATAATTCAGACTTCAAATTTTGAATTCCATACCAATTCTGAGACTAAAGTCTAAATTCAACCTTTTCTGAATCCATGCGGCTTTGAATTAAGCTCTAAAGTCTGAATTTAGTTAAAAGCTTCAGGTCAAAGATTGATGAGCGAATTTAATGATTATGCCGGAATTCAGACTTTGATACGTGAATTCGAGAACTCTAAATTAATATATGTATTTCTGAGTTCAGATTTTTACCTTCTTTGTTTAAATTCACACGGTAAGCTGTTAAGATTTTAAGCCCTTATTAAGTCTTCAAATACTGAAATCAACTGTAAATGCCAAATTCTGAAATTCTTTAAAAAACTTAAATGCGAGCTTAAATGTTAGCAAATTTCAAAGATTAAAGTCTAAATTAAATACTTATTTTCTGAATTAATCGTTCAATACAGATTTTAAATTCTAAATTGAGGATTTCCTTTTAAATTCACATTTTTTTAAACGTTAGAATTGAGATTTTAAAGTGGTTTGAATTACGTGAATAAAAACCTGAAATATTGAAGGAATGCACACAGAATTGAAAGTAATAATTCAGTCCGAAATTTCGAATTTAGACCACTTCTGACACTAAAGTCTTAATTCAGCCTTTTCTGCACACCTGGCATTTTGAATAGAGCCCTAAAGTCTGAATTTAGTTAAAAGCATAACGTCAAAACCTCATGTGATGTGCGAATTTAACGATCAGGTCGAAATTCAGAGTTTGATACGTAAATTCATGAAATCTGAATTAATATTTTTCTTTCTAAAGTCAGATTTTTAACTTTTTGTTTAAATTCACACATTAAAATGATTAGACTTTAAACTCTTTACACAGACTTTAAAAATTCAAATTAAACATTAAAGCCTAAATTTGGATTTCTTTAATAGACTTAAATGTTCAGAGTCGGAATTCTATTCTGATTTCGGAGATTAAAATCGTAATTAAATATTTTCTGAATTAGGGCCCTCTTTGATTTAAAACCCCACAATCTGAATTAATCCTTGAATGAAACAGTACAAATTTGTTAATTGTAAATTCATATCTAAAATTCTAAATTCACTCACTTTTTTTAAACGCTAGAATTAAGCTTTTAAAGTGGGAATTTACAAATCAAATTCTGCATTATGTGAATTTAGTAGAGTTAAAAATCCCAATTCAGGCTCCCTTGAAAATCATAAGTATTGAAAGAACGAACACAAATTAAATTAAAGTCTAAATTCGGGCCAATTCTGGGACTAAGGTCTGAATTCAGCCTTTTCTGCATTAATGTCGTTTTGAATGAAGCCCTAAAATCTGTTAAAAACTTCATGATGAGCGAATTTAAGGATTAGATCGGAATTCTGATTTTTATCGGTAGATTCAAGAAAACTGAATTAATATTTTTCTTTCGGAATTGAGATTTTTAACATTTTGTTAAAATTCATGTGTTATTTAGACCCTAAAAATTTGAATTAAAAACTAAAGTCGAATACCAAAACCTTAATTTGTATTTGTTTAAAAATCTTAAATGTTAACAGTTTGAATTCAATTCCGATTTCAGAGATTAAAGTTTAAATTAAATATTTTCTGAATTAGGACCCTCTTTGATTTGACTCCGCATCACAGTCTGAATTAATGCTTTATTCTTTCAATAAATAAACGTCGATTTTTATGTTATTTTATAACAAAATTGCCTTGCCTTGTCCGATAAGCCTCCAAGTGTTTTCCTATAATAATAATAATACGATCTTTTTCGTTTAAAATTTTAATAAAACGTCTTGCTTGATTTAAAAAATTGTTATTTTCAATTACGACGGTAAAAACTCATTAGGCTTCGATTAGATGAAGACGCGACTGAATAGCTTTTTACCGTCCCGTTTCTCTTCGAAACGAAACGCTTTTAGTAGCGGTTTTATGACTGAAAACTGATTTTTCAATTCTGGCTTTAATCGCCTCGGCGAATGAGCGAATTCCCTATGTATTTTACGATGTCGAGGCATGTAAACGGAAAATTAAATAATAAAAAGCGTAATAATCGATATACTTATATGTGTCTAATATTCTTCAGTATCAGGACAGGACTGGTGCTGATTATTAAAATAATATTTGCACCTAAATTGTGACTAAAACGTGTACGAATTGAATTTCCCACCACCGGCCTCTGAATAAACTCCGAAAAAGAACGAGCATCCGAACCCCTCCGATCTAAAATGGCATATGACGTAATAGTCGACAATTTAGAATGATACTAAATAATATATTTTATCTAAGATGTTGAAGCAGTCTGTCGCTCACATTCATATTATGACCAGGGTTCGAATTCGGTTAGATTCCAACACTTTAATGGCAAATATTTAAGTATTTAACATTTTACTACTTAAACCCCATAATTCGACAAGCACTCTCCTAAATTTCGCATAAAGAAAACTGTTTAATTTTTGGACCTTCAAAAGTTGCCATTTTTTTGGAGACACTAGATATGTTTTAAAAAATTAGTATAGGGCTTAAAAACGCTAGTCCAACTCATGATTAATGAAGCAAACCGCATATTAGTGTCATCTTTATTAAATGATATATTAAGGTTTGAAATGTGTATAAAACGTTTCGAAATAAAAATATCATCATCAGTTTAATATATCATCAGTTTAATAAAATATTATCAGTTATAGACACTTAAAAATACACCCAAACTAACCCAAAACAAATTTGAATTAACTATTTTCAATTTCAAGGCCAATTTTGATGAAAATTTAGCGCGATAATTTAAACACTACCGAATAACTCTTTTATTATGCATCCAAGCCAAAAATGAGTAGGAACCATTTCGAACGGCAAAGAAACGATCTAAAATCCTGCGCAACAGTACGATATCTCTCTTCGTTACCGAGATATTTGCCTAAACATGAAATTCGATTTTCATTCGATATCTCAAAAACGACACGTGCTAAATAGAAAAGCGATGAGCTATAATGAGCGTCTTAATGAAGCGCATAATTTTGATTATTTGCCATTTTTTCGTAGCTCTGAACGTCCGAAAAAGACAAATGCATGAAAATTTTAAATTTTCCATTGTAGTAATTTGTATTTCAGTGTCAAATTTCATAAAAAAAAACTCCAATAACAATTTTGTATTTCTTTTTCAATTTTGAGGCGAATTTTGAGGAAAAATTCCTCACATTTCTCGCGATAATCTGTACACTACCGAATAACTCTTTTATTATGCATCCTAGCCAAAAATGATTAAGAACCAATTGGAACGACGAAGGAACGATGGAAAATCCTACGCAGCATTTTTCACGATATCTCTTTTCGTTGCCGAGATATTTGTGGAAATATGAAAATTGATTTTCATTCGATATCATCTCAAAAACGACACGTGCTAAAGAGAGAAGCAATAAACTTTAATAAGCATAATAATAAAGTGCATAATTTTGATTATTTGCAATATTTTCATAGCTCTGAACGTCTGAAAAAGACAAATGCATGAAAATTTT
>MU183907.1:115283-134145 GCA_016904865.1 Pissodes strobi
TTTTCATAGCTCTGAACGTCTGAAAAAGACAAATGCATGAAAATTTTTAATTTTCCAGAGCCTAATCTCAAATCTTAGTAATTTGTATTTCAGTGAGTCAAATTTCATTAAAAAAAACCTTTAATAACAATTTTGTATTCCTTTTTCAATTTTGAGGCGAATTTTGATGACAAATTCCTCAAATTTCTCGCGATAATCTGCACACTACCGAATAACTCTTTTATTATGCATCCAAGCCAAAAATGAGTAAGGACCATTTCGAACAAGAAAGGAACAAAGTAAAATCCTGCGCAGAATTTTTCACGGTATCTCTTTTTGTTGCCGAGATATTTGCGGAAATATGAAATTCGATTTTCATTCGATATCTCTAAAACGACACGTGCTAAAGAGAGAAGCAATAAGGTATAATAAGCGTCATAATAAAGTGCGTAATTTTGATTATTTGCCATATTTTCGCAGCCCTGAACAGTTTCTAATGGGAGGCATGAAAATTTGAAACTTTTCAGGGCCTACTCAAAAATTAGTACTTTGTATTTCAATTTTATCAAATTTCTTTAAAAGCCTCCCAAAACCATTTTTAGTTCAATATTTCCCGCGATAATTTGTACACTACCGCATAAGTCTTTTATTATGCATCCTAGTGAAAAATCTATAAGTACCAAATCTAATGGCAAAAGGACGATGTAAAATCCTGCACAAGATTTTTCACGATATCTCCTTCAGTTACCGAGATATTTGCGAAAATATGGAATTCGATTTTTATCAAAAACGACACGTGCTAAAGGGAAACGCGCCTAGTGTTGGTTATTTACAATTTGTTTCGTACCCTTTAACGTCTTCGACTAAATGGCGAATTTATGTTTCATATTTTTCATGGCTCAACCTATAATTTTCTTGAACATTTTTATTTTAGAAATTTATTATATATTTTATTTATATACAATACTAATTTAGTGGCATCAAATTTTAGTTGAAATCCTCAAGCGATTCAATTTCGGAGCGAACTGCAATGAAAAATCATCAAATTTCTCGCGATAATTTGTACACTACCGAATAACTCTTTTATTATGCATCCAAGCAAAAAATAAATAAGTACAATTTCGAACGACAGAGGAACGATGTAAAATCCTGCGCAACATTTTTCAAGATACCTATTTTGGAGTCCGAGATATTTGCGAAAATGTAAAATTCGATCCTTATGCAATATGTCAAAAACGACACATGGTAAAGAGAAATGCAATAAACTATAATAAGTCCCAAAATGAAGTGCGTAATTTTGTTTATTTGCCATTTTTGGAACCTTTTAACGTTTTCGAAAAAATACCAATTTTTAAGTTTCTTAAACATTTTTATTTGAGAAATTTATATATTTTATTGATATACACTACTAATTTAATGGCACCCAATTTTAGTAAAAAACCTCCCAAGCAATTCAAATTCAGGGCAAATTTCAATGAAAAATCCTCGAATATCTCGCGATAATTTGTACACTATCGAATAACTCTTTTATTATGCATCCAAGCAAAAAATGAATACGTACCATTTCGAACGACAGAGGAATGATGTAAAATCCTGTGTAACATTTTTTACGATATCCCTTTTAGTTCCCGAGATATTTGCGAAATCGTAAAACTCGATCTTTATTGAAAATATATCAATAACAATGGGCACTACAGATACGATACGCCATAAGCGTCATAATGAAGCACATAATTTTGATTATTTTGTAATTTTTTTCTACGTTTGAAATTTTCGAATAAAAGACGCATTTATAAGAGCCCAACCTCATTTTTTTACCGTTTTACTTTAGATATTCGTATATTTTATACTTCTATACATTACTAATTTAATTGGACCAAATGTCATTTGAAAACCTACCAAACATATATGAATTAAATATTTTCAATTTCGAGGCGAATTGCGATGCGATAATTTGTACACTACCAAATAACTCGCTTATTACGCATCCAAGTGAAAACTGAGTAAGAACCAATTCGAACTGCAAAATAATGATGCAAAATCTTGCCTAACATTTTTCACGATGTCTCTTTTATTTGTCGAGATATTTCTGGAAACGTGAATATCGATTTTTAATTCAATAACTCAAAAAGGACACGTGCTAAAGATAAATGCGATACGTCATAATGAAGCACATAATTTTGGTTATTTGTCATTTTTTCGTAGGTTTGAAAGTTTTCGAATAAAAGACGCATTTATGAGAACCTAACCTCAATATCGAAAATTCTACATAGATTATGAAAATGCACACGAAAATTTAAGACACATATATAGGAAATTTTACATATATTTTGAAAATACACCCGAGAATTTAAGGAAAAATACCATTATTCCTAGATAACCTACTCAATTTGCCCGGCCCGTGCTTTTTTAGTAGAATGTATATGATCGATAGAATTAAATATTTCAACGAAACAGCTGAAGAAGCAACCAAGACATCACCATCAAGATCAATTAAAATACTTAAAAAAAAAAACGCCCACCGCGGCTTTATCCGCGTGTTGCGTGATCCCGACCAGTTATCTCGGAAAGTGTTTTATTCCAACAGTGCCGGGCAATACCGATTCAATTGCTTTTTGATTTATGGACAACTAGCTATAAGGAACTAATCTCCCTCTGTAATTTAACATCGTTTTTTTCCCCTGGTACTCCGTTCACTTTAATCTAATAATTTTGTCATTGAAATACGTTCGATTCTTTCATTATTGGTACTATTATTATAATTATATAGGTACGTATTTTTAATTCATACGAGAAGGGTTTTTGCATATTTCCACTATAAAAACAACAAAATAAAGATTATTCTATTTGCCAGTTGATGATGGGAAAATTCAAAACGCCTCTAATTTCCGGATTTGTCGTAAATCGAGTACCGCTCGAAGCAGTATCAAATCAAGAGCAAAGTTAATGGGCTGCGCCTAAAGGTGCGTTCAGATGGCGGAGCTGTTTGGTTGTAGGCAGCGCACGTTTTGCTTTTGTTTCGATCCAGATTGGCCGCGAGGCGATGCACTTGTTTATTGTTATAGCCCCATTGCTTTATCAGATTATAGTGCTGGTATCGCATATACGCTCGAGTCTAGGCTTCGAGCATTTCAAGTAAAATCCTGCAGTAAATGACTTACAGATGTCCGGAATTAGTTAATAAAAGTTTCCTAGTTTGGCATCACTGTTTCACCAGCGATTCTTTTTTTATACAACGTCGCGTACAGTCTGATTCAAATGCCCGCGACTCGATTTATGGCAACGTCGCATGGAGTCCTATTAGTTCAATAGACAAGAACGCATTCGGTTGGATTTAATTTAGTTCCTGATTTGCTCGGCCACTAAAGCTTTATTCGTCTAATCGATTCTCATTTCACGACGTGATTCCTGTTTAATTTAGTACATTTTATGACAGCTGATATGACATGAGAATTGGATGTAGGTATCGCTTGAGAATTTGGCAACTTTCTTTTTAGGCAACGTCGCAGGGGGTCTTATTAAGAGGGCGGTAAGTCAGCGACACCTCTACAAAAGGACAAAGTGCTCGCAAAATTTTAGCTTCTGACGTCATGCATGTGGGCCTGTGCGATTTGGAGCGAAGATGTAAGAGGGGGGCTTGCGGATGGAGTTTCGTGTTTAGACGTTGTCCCTTATTTTCATAGTCTTTTTGCGGTATTGCCAAGTCGACGAATATATAATGAGAATACGTCGAGATGATAATAAAAAAACTGTGACTTCTAGTGTTACAATGGGAATGATGCACGAAGGGAAACGCGTACAAAGTGGCAACTTAAAAATATCCGGGAAAATATTACCTTTCAGAATATATAGAATGGATTCGGTTTCAAGAGATCCGATATCGTCTAGGAAGTGCCTTACGCGGTAGCTGCGGTTTCACGTAACCGACCGGCTGAAAAGTGTGATATAATCTATACCGACGATATTTGGTTGAACGCATTAGACAAAGTGTGAGTGCTTTTCGAGGGTAAAATAAGCAAAAAATGCGGAAGCGAAATGTCGCAAGTTCAACGCACCAAAGCGTTTTACACCTTGTATGCGCCAATAAAAATCCTCTATAAAACTAAACGTATCGTCGCTCGGGAATACTGCGAAACGTTTTTTGCGCCGGTACACGTCTAACTAAGGAAAGCAATCTTTCAGGCCGTAAAAACCAGATTTATCGATTTAAAATTGAAATTTTCAACTGTCCACGTCTTCAGTTTCTTGCTTTGATTCGATTTGAATTAAAATCGACTCGCGATTAAGTTCCTCTCTCTAATGGGTCTATTTAGTTAGTCCCTCTGGCTAACGCTTACGTTCTGTATTTTAAACGGGCAGGATTAATAGTGCCATTTCCTTTGTCACTTATTTTTAATGGATATAACGCTTCAATAAAACAAATTTCCTATTTATTTCTTCAGGTAGTACTTGCATATGAAAGCGACGTAACTGCTATGATTTTATAGGGAAGTGCATCTTCACTTATATTTTTCACCATCTTTTGCTTTATTTAATCCCCATTTAGCTAGATGAATACAATTCTATTGCGAAATTTGTAAAAAATGTCTTACAGCGCCCTCTAGTGCGTTCATCAAGCAACTGGCATTGACCCATTTTGTTTGAAAACTCTTTCAAACGAGATCAGGTTAACAAAATTCCGTCAAATCAAACCGAAGTTGTAAACATTTCTCGTAAAAACTAAATAAGTATCATGTTTCCGCAAATATCTCGGTAACTAAAAGATATATCGTGAAAAATGTTGCGCAATATTTTGCATCGTTCTTTTGCCGTTCGAATTGATACTTACTCATTTTTCACTTGGATGCATAATAAAAGAGTTATTCGGTAGTGTACAAATTATCGCGCCAAATTCGAGAATATTTTCATCGAAATTCGCCTCGAAGTTGAAAATATTTAATTGAAATAGGTTTGGGAGGTTTTTAAATGACATTCTGGCCACTAAATTAGTAGTGTATATAAATAATAAGGTTCAAGAAAATTTGAAGTTTGACTCTTGGAAATTCGTATTTTATTCGAAAATATTCAGAGCTACGAAAAATGGCAAATAACTAAAATTATACGCTTCAACATGATGCTTTTAAAAATTTAAATTCACGTTTCCAGAAATACTCGGCCGATAAAAGAGATATCGTGAATAACGTTGCGCAAAATTTTGCATAATTCTTTAGCCGTTCGAATTGGTATTTACTCATTTTTCACTTGGATGCGTAATAAAAGAGTTATTCGGTAGTGTACAAATTATCGCGCGAAATTTCAAATTTTTCATCAAATCCGCCTCAAAATTGAAAATTTTTAATTCGAATTTGTTTTAGGAGGTTTAAAATGACATTCAGGGCCACTAAATTAGTAGTGTATATAAATAAAAAATATGCAAATTTCTAAAATAAAAACGTTCATGTAAATTTGGGGTTAGACTCTTAAAAATTCGTCTTTTATTCGAAAGCAATCAAAGCTATGAAACAATTGCAAGTAACCAAAATAATACGCTTGATTATAAAGCTTATTATGGTGTATCGCGTTTATCGGTAGCACGTGTCATTTTTGAAATATCTCAGTAAATGAAAGAGGTATCATGAAAAATATTACGCAAGATTTTACATCGTTCTTTTACCGTTCGAATTGGCACTTACTCATTTTTCACTTGGATGCGTAATAAAAGAGTTATTCTGTAGTGTACAAATTATCGCGCGAAATTCCACATTTTTTTCATCAAAATCCGCCTCGAAATTGAAAATATTTAGTTCGGATTTGTTTTGGGAGGTTTTGAAATGACATTCAGTGCCCCTAAATTAGTAGTGTATATAAATAAAAAAATATACAAATTTCTAAAATAAAAACGTTCATGAAAATTTGAGGTTAGGATCTTAGAAATTTGTCTTTTATTCGAAAACATTAAAAGCTACGAAACAATTGCAAATAACCAAAATAATGCGCTTGATTATAAAGGTTATTATGGCGTATCGCGTTTATCTGTAGCACGTGTCGTTTTTGAAATGTCTCTGTAAATGAAAGAGGTATCGTGAAAAATATTACTCAAGATTTCACATCGTTCTTTTACCGTTCGAATTGGCGCTTACTCATTTTTCACTTGGATGCGTAATAGAAGAGTTATTCGGTAGTGTATAAACTATCGCATGAAATTCCAGTGTTTTTTTTTATCGAAATTTGCCTTTAAATTGATTTTTTTAATTCGAATTTGTTTTAGGAGGTTTTTAAAAGACATTTAGTGCCACTAAATTCATAGTGTATATAAATAATAAATACACAAATATCTAAACTAAAAACATTCATCAAAATTTGAGGTTAGGCTCTTAGAAATTCGTCTTTTATTCGAAAACATTCGGAGCTACGAAACAATTGCAAATAACCAAAATTATGCGCTTCATTATAAAACTTTTTATGGCGTGTCGCGTGTTTCTTTAGCACGTGTCGTTTTTGAAATATCTCGATAAATAAAAGAGATATCGTGAAAAATGTTACGCAAGATTTTTCATCATTCCTTAGCCGTTCGAATTGATACCTGCTCATTTTTCACTTGGATGCGTAATAAACGAGTTATTCGGTAGTGTACAAACTATCGGATGAAATTCAACGAATTTTCATCAAAATTCGTCTCAAAAATGAAATTAATCAGTTAAAATTTGTCTGGGAGGTTTTGTAATGAAATTTGGTGCCACTAAATTAGTAGTGTAGATATATAAATTCAAAATATTTAAAAGATTTAGAGTAAAAAAGTTCAAGAAAATTTGAGGTTAGGCCTTCAGAAATTTCCTTCGATATGAAGTTAATAATGGCCTAACGTATTTCAATTTAACATTTGTCGTTTTTGGCATATTGCCTAAATATGGGATTTCACGTTTCCACAAATATCTCGGCAACTAAAAGAGATATCGTAAAAAATGTTGCGCAGGATTTTACATCGTTTTTTGGTCGTTCGAATTGGTACTTATTCATTTTTCACTAGGATGCATAATAAAAGACTTATTCCGTAGTGTACAAATTATCGCGAGAAATTTGCGGATTTTTCATTGAAATTCGCCCCAAAACTAAATTACTTGAGATGTTTTTACTAAAATTTGGTGCTACTAAATTAGTAGTGCATATAAATTAAAAATATTTCAAATTTTTAGACTTTAAAATGTTCAAGAAAATTTGAGGTTAGGCCTTCAGAAATTCGTCGTTCATTCGAAAACGTTCGAAGCTACGAAAAAATGGCCAATATTCTAAATCATATTCTTCGATATAAGGCTAATAATGGCCTATCGTATTTCTCTTTAACACCTATAATTTTTAGCATATTGCCTAAATATCGGATTTTACGTTTCCACAAGTATCTCGGTAACTAAAAGAGATATCGTAAAAAAATGTTGCGCAGGATATTATATTGTTGTTTGGTCTTTCGAATTGTTACTTATACATTTTTCATTAGGATGCATAATAAAAGACTTATTCAGTAGTGTACAAATTATCGCGAGAAATTTGCAGATTTTCATTGAAATTCGCCCCGAAATTGAATTACTTGGGAGGTTTTTACTGAAATTTGGTGCTACTAAATTAGTAGTGTATATAAATTAAAAATATTTCAAATTTTGAGAGTAAAAATGTTCAGGAAAATTTGAGGTTAGGCTTTCAGAAATTTGTCTTTTATTCGTAAACGTTCAAAGCTAGGAAAAAATGGCAAATATCCAAAATAACTTCCTTCGATATGAGGCTAATTATGGCCTATCGTATTTCTCGTTAACACGTGTTATTTTTGGCATATTGCCTAAATATCGGATTTTACATTTTCGCAAATATCTCGATAACTAAAAGAGATATAGTAAAAAATGTTGCACAGAATTTTACAGCGTTTTTCGGTCGTTCGAATTGGTACTTATTCATTTTTCACTAGGATGCATAATAAAAGACTTATTCCGTAGTGTACAAATTATCGCGAGAAATTTGCGGATTTTTCATTGAAATTCGACTCAAAACTGAATTGCTTGGGATGTTTTTACTGAAATTTGGTGCTACTAAATTAGTAGTGTATATAAATCAAATTTCAAATTTTTAAAGTAACTTCAGTTTGAGGTTAGGCCCTCAGAAATTTGTTTTGTATTTAAAAACGATCGAAGCTACGATAAATGGCCAATAATCTAAATCATGTTCTTCGATATAGGGCTAAGAATGGCTTATCGTATTTCTTTTTAACGCGTTCCTATTTTGGCATCTTGCGTAAATATCGGATTTTACGTTTCCGCAAATATCTCGGTAACGAAAAGAGATATCTTAAAAAATGTTGCGCAGGATTTTACACCGTTTTTCGGTGGTTAAAATTGGTACTTATTCATTTTTTATTAGGATGCATAATAAAAAACTAATTCTATAGTGTACAAATTATCGCGAAAAATTTGCGGATTTTTCATTGAAATTCACCCCAAAACTGAATTGTTTGAGATGTTTCTACTGAAATTTGGTCCTACTAAATTAGTAGTGTATATAAATTGAAAATATTTCAAATTTTTAGACTAAAAAAGTTCAAGAAAATTTGAGGTTAGGCTTTCAGAAATTTGTCTTTTATTCGAAAACGTTCGAAGCTAGGGAATATTGGCCAATATTCAAGATCATTTCCTTCCATATGAGGCTTATTATGTCCTATCGTATTTCTCTTTAACACATGTCGTTTTTGACATTGCAGAAAGATCGGATTTTGCGTTTCTACGAATATATCGATAACTAAAAGAGATATCGTAAAAAATATTGCGCAAGATTTTACATCGTTCCTTTGTTGTTCAAATTGGTACTTATTCGTTTTTCACTAGGATGCATGATAAAAGAGTTATTCAGTAGTGTACAAATTATCGCGAGGAATTCGCGGATTTTTCATTGAAATCGGCCCCGAAACTGCATTGCTTGGGACGTTTTTTACTGAAATCTGGTATCACTAAACTAGTAGTGTATATAAATGAAAAATAGATAAATTTCCAAAATAACAATCAACAAATATATTTGGATTAGAAACCGCTCAAAAATTCTCAACCTTCTTCAGTCTTCATATACCACAGATAAAGCCTTTTCCTATTACGATTAAGGTCTGATTTACTTTTACCTATACTCGATCGGTTCCAATAGAAATAGTTGGGATGCCGCGATACCTGCATGTGTCAGTACGCGGCGAACCAATTAAAAATCTTTACGCCGTGAACGACCGTATTCTGACTAAAAAAGGACTATAAAACCGCATGTTTGACTTAATTCGAAACACGCCATTTGGCATCGACGATTCGTCGACGTCGACAGTTGCATCACTAAAAACGATTTTTCTCAGAAATAAATCTTATCGAATGGACGGATCGGAGATAGAAGTGTAGCGCGTACATATTATGTAGTCACATTTTTTCCAGTTCTGTCTTTGAAGGTTGGAATTAGGGATCAGTTCCCATTTATTCACCCATTTTTCCTCTACGTTGTATTGACGTGACGTTATTTCTATGACGTTAGTTTTTACATGATTCTTAGGTCCCAAAATATCATTATTTATCCAAATTTCATTGTTTGCATAAAGAAAACAAAAGCCAAGTTACAAGCTAATATGCAGTGTCGAGTTTCGGGGCGGCCGGTACTTCTCGCCGGGTTCCGAAGGCACCGTTTAAAATTCTTGCGGTCGCTTTCTTGCGCGCACCTGTCGCCTCGACGAAATTTACGAGAAACCACGCGGTACCCTGCTTGTACCCGACGGTACTATGCGACCCATACAGGGTCTTAAAGATGTTAATCGAGATATATATGTATCCCTTCGAATAAGTTGAACAGGAATATTCGTCGACAGTATCAGCTAATTAAATTTTATTGTTGAAAAATTCGTATTGATAAAGCTTGAATGTAAACTGAATAAACAAACAACTGAAGAGCTCAAAATGACAAAGCATTGGAAGATATAATTAATACGGCCAAATTGTACCACGAAGTTAAAGCACGATTCTAGCGGACTATTGATTTAACTTTTTTGAATCATTTTGATTTAATGTTGCAATTTTTATTTTTTCGAGCATATTCCACCAATTTGAATATTCGTTTTTATAGAGTAACATTTTGGAGAGATGATGAAAACCGATCCTGAAATCGAAATGAAAATTGACGCAAATTTCCTACAATTCGCAATAGAGAACAACCCCCTCCGCTTATCAACGTGGATATCTCCAGACAAGAGAACCAAGAACCAGATTGACTATATACTGGTTAGAAACAGGTGGAGAACATCGATAACAGATACGAGGACAAAACCATTTGCAGACAGTGGCTCTGACCATAAAATCTTAGTGGCAAATCTAAAAATTAAGCTGAGAACAACTGCCAAAGCCACAAGTCTAGGCGCAACTCGAACTCCTCCAGCCGCCCTTTTCCAAGCTGAATTCCAGCGGACGATCACACATACACCTGCCTCCAACCCTCAGCAACTCTGGACACAAATAGAAAGCTGGATAACAAAAGCTGTCCAAAACTGTGTAATAAAACAACCAGCTGACAGGCGGAAGCATTGGATGTCAGAAGCAACAATAAAATTATTGGATGAAAGACACCAACTTCGACTTTCCTATATGCCAATCGATGAGAAAACACGAATGTTGACTCGACTCAGTCAGGACATTAAAAAAATCCTGCCGGCTGAACAAGAACAAACACATCCACAACGAATCACACGAACTATACACCAAAGTGAAATATCTGGCGCGCGAATCAAAACTTCGCACACAACACAAATAATCAAAGATGAGAATGGGCTAATTGTCACCGATGCAGAAGCAATTTCTGAGGTATGGCGCAAGTACTGCTCCAAACTATATGGTAGTATCACCAGAACAACAAAAATTGCCACGAGGATGAAAGATTTGGAACCGGGAATACTAAGATCAGAAGTGGAAATGGCAGTGAACCGTCTGGGGAATAGAAAGTCTCCTGGAAATGATGGAATAACAGCCGAAGTAATCAAGGCAATGGGATCCGTTGGTGTAGATGTGATGCACACACTATGCAGCCAGATTTGAGAAGCAGAATGCTGGCCAAAAGAATGGTGCAATTCAGTATATATACCAGTTCATAAAAAAGGATCCCCCACAGACTGTAACAACTACCGTATAATTGCTTTGGTTCCTCATGCTAGCAAGATCATGCTTCAGATTCTCAACTACCGGCTTAAACCATTCCTACTCCCAGAAATAGCTGATGAACAAGCTGGTTTTATGCCGGGAAGAGGGACTCGAGAGCAAATACTCAACATACGCCTACTACTTGAAAAAGCACGAGAATTTAATGTTCCAATGTACCTCTGCTTTATGGACTACACCTAGGCATTCGACTCTGTTAAGTGGGGCTCACTGTGGAGTATACTCAGTGAAATGGAAGTACCACTTCATCTGGTCAACTTAATCAGACAGCTCTATGATAATAACTCAGCTAGGATCAAAACAAATAACACGCTTTCGAAGAAGTTTGGTGTGGTGGCTGGTGTGAGGCAGGGGTGCATTCTGTCGCTTATACAATATAATATCTACAGCGAATATACAATGCGACACGTACTGGATGAATGGGAAGGCGGCGTAGCAATCTACGCTACCTGGTAGCCTCCCTCATCACTCTCTTATTCGTGTTACCTCCTGGCTCATCATAGATAGTTACAAGTACGATGCTGGTCTGGCTGTTTTCAACTGTCAACGCAATAACATTGTTCGCCAACAACTCTGCCTATTAGCCCATCTCTTAGCCAGATTTGGGCTTTGGTCCCTTCTCCATTGCTATATACTCTTAAAATTCCCGCTACTCCTTATTTTTCCATAAGGTTCCTGAATTAACGCAGCATCAACGTCCCATTCATAAGTTCACACGCCTCTCTTCCCCTACCAGCATTCCATTGCAACACAGAAAAATTCTCTTTCCCATCCATCTAGTAGCCTATTCTTCCCCTCCTCTCCTCCAGTTTAGTTCTATATATATTGGGCAGTGTGCCGCCTTTCCCCTTTTGGAATCTTTACCCTCTTGCAATTTGGACAGTCTAGTTCCCTTGACCCATTACACTCTTTCCCTTCATGCGGTCCTTCACATTTATGACAGATCATGTCCTCACTACAAAATTTGGCTACATGCCCGTACCGGCAGCACTTATAGCACATCGCCACTTCGACATACTCGGCCACAAATTTTACTGTAAGATCCATGTTAATCTTACCTACCTTCATTATGTCTCTGAAAATGTCACCCCTCGTTTCGATAATTACGTTTTCCTTGTATGGATTTAGACAGGGTTTTCTTGCTACCACCTTCATTTCATTCATGTCTTTTCCCATTCGTACCGATATATTTTCGTTCTCGTCCCAGTTCGCCCTTATTATTCCCTCATCACTCATACCCTTTTCCAATCCTCCTATGCGAAATCTCGATATGCTACTGTTTTCCCCTTTAATATCTCATTCGTCCCTATTACCCAACAATTTTCTCACTTTATTGCTCTGCTCTGCGTTTCGACACTTAAAAATAGCTCCTCCTTCTGCTTGGCCTTATGCTCTTTAGTTCCTTGACTCCTCCTTTTAATAACAATTCCCTGGTTCCCTTTAATACAAGGACACGATCTACAACCGAAAAATGGACTTCGTGAACCCCGAAAGGAGCCAAGTGTCAGCCACATGTTTATAGCCAACGAAAATTTTCGTGGCTATAACGGTTCATGTTCATAAAACAAAGAACTGGAACAGTTCGCAGCTATCGTGCGTCCCGCTGACAGATATCACCATGGTTACGCCAACATTTAACAATAGAAGAACGGGCGTACGCGAACTGCTCTTAGTATTCGCTTATGATGAAATTTTGTATGTAATTTTTACTAAATATAGAGTTGATCATTAAAACTAGTGTAAATGTGTAAAATAAACGGTAGATATTTTCGTAATATTATTGGAACTAGCGTGGGGACAAATTTTTGACTTTAGTGCATTGTTGAGTTGCCATTAAGCAGTCTTGTCTCTCCTGTACTCGTTTCTGCCGACCAAAAGCACGGACTCCATTACTAGTGTTTGTTTCCCAGCCCAAAAACCTAACACAGGGCGTTGCCTCAAAGGA
This sequence comes from Pissodes strobi, assembly GCA_016904865.1. Lineage (NCBI taxonomy): Eukaryota > Metazoa > Arthropoda > Insecta > Coleoptera > Curculionidae > Pissodes > Pissodes strobi. Next base: position 128,394 of record MU183907.1, read on the forward strand.
GGCCATAAAATTGTCTATATATTTCGAATCGTTTGTAGTTATTTAGCTATAATATTCAAACAAATCATTATATCTTAATTATAAAATACCGGGCATAAAGACGGGGCCCCGTCGGCCATAAACAAGATGTTGGGTTCATTAAAGACAAGAAATAAATGGTTGCAATATCTCGGGAACGAGAAAAAATGCCACGAGAGAAAAAAGGACGGAATGACGGGCATCAAATACAACGTCGGCGCGATGCCGGCCTTATACAGCGAGGTAAACCAATAATTGTGCATTGAATAATATAAATGTTGATTACGTATGATACACGAATCACTATTTTTCCATAAATATTAACACAATTCAATGAGTACTTTAAGCACCATCAGGGCAGTGCGAAATTGCATTTGTAACCTGAAGAAGGCTTTTGACTGCGTCTGTTTCACTACAGAGAGTACCTACCACATAAACGTTATCGAACAATTTTGAAAGAGGTCGTAATTTATTGTCATTGGAAGCACTTTAATAAGCCCGTATGCCCATACATTCACCTATTTAATTTAAACAGACAAATGAATAGCTTATTCTTAGTTCGAATGACGTCCCATTGGCCAATAGTTACAATAACTCCAGAGATAATTGGCTATACATTTAAGCATCTTTTGACGTAACTGACCAATCGCATGCGAAGCGACTTGAATGCCTTATACAGTATAACTCATTCCTCATTCATAAAAGGAGGTGAATGCGATTTATGCATCGAAAAAGATATAGAACAGAAATCCCTAAAAATTCGTTTACTTGTATTTAATTTATTTAACATTGCAATGATTTTTCTCGATTTATTCCGAGTGCTTTTATGGGTCCTTCGAATTGTTGTTACACAACGCGCGGTGAGCCGTGGGCGGCAACCTTTTAACTTTTCATTCTTGCGAGGCAATCGATGCGTCAGAAACCGAATAGTGTTTCACTTTCGCAAGGCGAAATATATAAATCGTCTCTCAAAAGTTGTCCGTTCGATCGGGCGATAATAATTCATTATTCATTTCGAAACCCACACGGATTTTCGTGTGTTCGCCAGGTATTTTGTTCTCTTTGTGCGGATTGATCGACGAATAATGCGTGAAAGATATTTTATGTTTTAATACGGACACCCGGTTTGCTATATATTGAATACCAAACACGCATAAGGAAGCAGTAGTTTAGGATATTCAAATTTTAAATGCGAACTCGAAAGGGGATGCGTTTCTTAGGAGGTTGGGAATCTTGACTTGGTATAGATTTGATTTGATTTTATTATTGGTAATATTACAAAAAATTGCTTTTACAAGTCATCAAGTCATCAAAAACATATACATAGATATCAAATGTCAAAAACACTACTGACTAAAAATATTCTAAAATACATTACAAATGTCAATGAACAGTTGATTGAAAGGGGTACCTACCTAACAGACACACTAACATAAAAATAAATACTAGCTATTGAAACATACAAAATGGACATGCTGGGCACAAATATGTACTTAAGTTAAAAAATAACATGAATACACATAAGTTAAAATTGGGCAACAGTATCTATCACAATTAAAGGTTAAAATCACTTAGCAAGAATTCCTGAAACGTATAAAAAGAATGCCCAACAAGATATTGTTTAATAGTTCTGTTAAAATCCCTATCATCCAAGTTCTTAATGTGGGGGGTAAAGCATTAAAGAATTTAATTCCATAGTGATCAGAGCCGCGCCTAATTCTCTCCAATCTATGAAAACCAGGCACAAGTCTGTCTCTATTTCTGGTTGAGCGGGTGTCAATGTCACCATGGGTTTGAAAATGTTGAATGTTTTGTTTTATGAAGTTAACACAATTAAGAATAAAAATACAAGGAAATGTGAGCAACTTAAATTCAAGAAATTTATGTCTACAGCAGTCTCTATACTTAAGTCCTGAAACAATCCTGATACATCTACGTTGCAGTTTAAAAATTTGGGCAGCTCTAGGAGCATAACCCCAGTTTAGAATTGCATAAGACATATTCGAACAAAAATAACCATGATATGCAGTCAAAAGTGTATTAACAGAAACACAGTTTGACAGACCTCTAATAAGATAAGTAATCTTTGAAAGTTTGAAGCTAAGATTATTAATATCAGTTTCCCATGTGAGTCCGGGGTCCAGGTAAACACCCAGAAACTTAACAGATTTCTCAGAAGGTAGAGTGGAATGGTTATTTCTTAGAGTGAAATTCAGATTTTGGGTCTTACTAGCGTTCAAGCTTAAACTATTTGCCAGAAACCAGTCTACAACCCGTTCTCGGGCAGTTTCTACAGTGGCTTGGATATTATCCGATGGAGAGTACTGGTGAAGGCAAGTTGTATCATCCGCAAACAGAACAAGCAATTGATTTACATTGTCACACACAGTAGGAAGATCATTAATGTAGATAAGAAACAGCAGTGGCCCCAATACTGAACCCTGTGGTACACCATGCAGAATTGGTTTACTATCTGAAGAAATATTGTTATAATAAACATACTGTCTTCTGTCCCCACTCAAATAGGACTCAATAAAGGCAATACTAGATTGATTAAAGTTATAGTGGCTGAGTTTGCTGTAGAGTATATTATGAGAAATGCAATCAAAAGCCTTTGTGAGATCAAGAAAGAAAGCATAGGTCCTCAAAGCCACCTGCAATAAATTCAGTAAGCTTGTTTATAGCCAAGGAGGTCGACCTTTTGTTTCGGAAACCAAACTGACTTTGAATGAAGATGTTATTAGCTTCAAAGTACAAGTTTATTTGATCTTTCATTAGAGACTCAAGCATGTTTGAGATGATAGGCAATAATGAAATAGGCTTTTAGTTGGTTTCACTATCGGGACTACCTTTATTCTTAAAAATTGGAACCACCTTGGCCATCTTCAACACTGCTGGGAAGTAACTGCTACGAAAACACTGGTTAAATGATATAGTTAAAAGCGGAGATATGATGATGTTTAAGTGCTTAATAATCTTTGATGAAATATCATGACAATCAGAACTATTGCTATTTTTGAGATTAGAGATTGCTTCTGAAACCATATCACACGTGACCTCTGTGAAGGCAAAACCACCACCAGCGGAAAAATCACCCACCAAGTAGTCAGAAAACAAGCTTTGAGACTGTGGCAGAGCTCCAATAACCTCACAGGCAATATTGACAAAAAAGTCATTGAAAGTGTGGGCATCAAGGCTAGCCCCGTCTGTGACAAATGCATTATTATTAGACTGTGATTTTATAATACTCCACATAACCATTGTTTTGTTGGATGCACCACTTATAAACCTATCATGTGCAGCATTCTTTTTGTTGGTGATTTCCGCTCGGTATTGCCTTTTATAACCCGTGATCATGGATTTAGGAACCAAAATAGGACTATGGTTATTGATGACACACAAAGTACGAAGCCTTTCTCTCATCTCCTCAAGATCATTGTCAAACCATTCTATTTTCTTTCGGGAAGGACCTTCCAAAACCAAACGAGTTTTAGTTGGCAGACAGCAATCCATTAGATGTTTCAGTTGCTGAAAAAATTTCTGAAACTTGACCTGAATATGCTCAGTACCACCCAAAATGATGTTCCAATTAAAGGAGTGGAAGTGCTGAAAAAGTGCTGCAAGACCCTGATCAGTAATTGACCTATATGTGATGCGAGAACTCATTTTAGGTTGCAATTGTATGGAAGTATCAAAAACTATACCTTGGTGATCAGAGAGTCTCTGCAAATCATATGGTGTTACATGTAGATTGCACCTGTCAAAATTGACATAAACATTATCGAGACACGCATTGCCTCTAGTAGGAAAATTTACAGTACGATACAGGTCATAAGAATTAAACAAAAAGTTTAGAAAATCAACCCCTCTATTATTCGGAACTTCATAGTGGACATTAAAATCACCCATAACAATAGTGAACGGTGAAAAGTTGATTTTATCAAACACTTGGGATAGGACATCGAGATATGTATTCAAATCTTCATCTGGGGATCTATATACAGTTAGGATTATAGTACCTAAGGATTTTAAATAGATGCCAGTTATTTCACACTGCTTTTCAATACATAACTTAGATAGATTAAGATCTTCAAATATTAAATTCTCCTTCAGAAGTATACCCACACCCCCTCGCATTCTTGTAGATCTACTGAACCCCGCCACAGGAATAAAACCATTGATTTTGATGGTAGAGAGTTCATCAGAACCAAGCCAGTGTTCAGTTATACATAAACAATTTATATTAAGTTCATTTAAAATTATTTCAATTTCGGAGATTTTTCCTCTAATACCTTGAAAATTAGCATAACAAATTTTTAAGTGATTTTTACAAAATAACTAGCCCTCCTTTGGATAAGCTGGAGATTTGTGAAGGCGCTGAAGATTGATAAAAAGGTTCACCGTAACCCCATCAGGCCAGAACTCCGGGTTCATCAGAGATCCTTTTAGGTTCGGTGGAATTCCCAGCTTAAATGAGTTCACATGTGTGCGCTTGGTATGCATTTTCTCACAGATAATGTTGCAAATATCAATAGTTTCGGAAGCAAGAAAGTCAAGGATGTTTTGTCTTTCTACATTTTTAGAAAGTCCAGTGACAAATAGCCAGTGATACCTCTTTGCTATTTCAAGTTGCGTATTTTGTTTTGACCCTCTAATTGGTGTTGATCTTGTTACAGAAGAGCCAGAAGTAATAGGATTACGCCCCCGTCTCTTGTGGGCAACGGTTTTCCAGCCATTGTCAACCCCCTTGTTTTTATCCTCGTGAGAAAAGTGAGCACACGTAGTAACCTCTTTACTAACCTTATTTACACTGCTGCAGCCTGCATTACTGTTTAGTTGAGCTGAATTATCCACTAAATCTTCTGACTGAGAGATTAAGGGATTGTTGATCTTAATATTCCTGTTCACCTACACGTCAACATCAAAAACAGCTGATTCACTTGAACGACGATCAACTGGTTGCACTTTGCAAGTGGGATCACTGCCTTTGGTAGTGATTTTCACCCCACCAGTGGTGTTGTCAGATCTAACGGGAACAACAGTAGGAGTCCTGGATTCTGATGATGATGGAGATTTTGTTTGTTTACATTTTTCAGATTGATGAAAATTACAAATTTTATCTTCCAATACTGCGACCTTATTCACCAAATTGGCTTCATTTGCCTCAAGAGTCTTTAATCTCACCAGCATTTCAGCAATAATGCCCTTTAATTGGGTAATTTCAGCTTCATCGGATTTTGAGGTTAGCTTTTCAGATGCATCCTCAGCATGTACACAAACGGCACTTTTTAGGCTCGCAGCCTGTCGCAAACATGCAGGGTGATAAAACAAACCACACTTTATGCACTTAGTTGCCGATACGACATCTTTTTTGCAATGTCCGCAAGTTTTCTTAAGAATTCTCGGGTCCGAACTTACACTCGAACGCTCGCCCCCCGCCGACATACGACAGGAACCTGTAAAACGCATCTCTTCACAAAATGATAAAATAATCTCATATAGCAGTGGCGGTTTGAAAGTGGGGGCTCGTGTACTGAAATTTCGTTCAGATTTTGTATTAGAAATGGTATCACAATAAGCATTTTTACAAAACGCACGATTTTCTCTCCCACCCCGTATTATTGCCCCCGACAGCCCATAAATCGCTTTATCTCTTTCCTTTTTGAAAATCCGTCGACCAAATTCGAGGTTAAATAGCTCTGAAAATTTCATGTTCATAAAACAAAGAACTAGA
>MU183908.1:0-14074 GCA_016904865.1 Pissodes strobi
ATTCTTGAAATCGTTTCTATGATTCGCATTTTTGACCACTTTGGACCTCCAGCTGACAATTAATCCACCGCCCCCCGCCCAGCTGACAATGTGCAATGTTAATTATTTAACATAACCTTTTCTGCATAAAAGTTTCGTGATTCTTGAAATGATTTCAGGTCACGATTTTTTTTCTATATTTTCAACCCTCTCACGGCCACACCCACCGCTACCTTGCCAGCTGACACCTCATACGTAACTACATGATAGGGGTACAATCGAATGTTGATATAACGAAACTTCTTTAAATCGTTGCATCAATGTACGCGGGCCGTAGGACTATAAGATTGTATTTATGATGAGGACAATAAAGCCATTTTGAAGTTAAAATATTATTATTAAAACAATACACTTTTTAAACACATTTATTTTGTATAATACTCTTAATATAACAACAAATTTATCATAAAATCAATTATCCACATCGTAATAATTAAAAAACAAATAAAAAATATATAAAGTCAAAAGTAGATTTTTGTCTCCGATTCAGATAAAATGAAATTAAAACAGCTTGCACTATTGCTTTCAAAAATTTATAGCGGTAATAAAACAATCTAGCCTTAAATGGATACATGACCTATCGCTCAGAAAATAATATTTTTTTAATTAATTTTCACATCCACAATGGTGTCCACCTAATATTCTTCCCTAAAATTGATACGGGCAACGACGACTAGCATTTTATGAACTATAATTTTTCCATGAGTTATGTAAATCTAGTGCTGAGGATTTTCTTCATGCATTTTGCCATGGACTTAGGCTCTGTTCTCATTGCAACGCCTAGTAAGCGTGGTTCTGGATGAAAAGTCCGGCATCTCCCGCCTTGCCTTGGATAGAACCAGCCTGATATTTGCCAAGGGAAGCTTCACTGTTGGCCTGCAAACAGAAATATTAAATTTACTTTATAAATGGGCAGATTATGTTAAAATGACAGAGGAAACATTTATCGCATATATTTCTGAAATTTTTAGCAGTAATATATAAATATTGTACATACCTTGGCACGCTTCAAGAGTTCATCTTGCCCTGCTTTGACTAGGTCGTCTTTGCCTCCCCATGCACGGAGGACTGAAGCTTGAAGTGCACGACCGTAGCTGAAGGTGAGTGCCCATGGTTTCTTTCCTTGGTATCTAAGACACAAATACAATATTCAGGTTTTTCAATTGGGATTAAATACTAAACCATGTTTGTATATGACAAATAATCCTAAGTAATCAATGACGAATAAATTTGATATACTAAAAATCATAATAATAGTGAACGAAACTCACTGGTTAATGGCATTCAAGTTGACACTGGCTTCTTCTTCAGATTGGCCACCAGAGAGGAAAGTAATTCCGGGAACGGCTGCGGGTACAGTGCGTTGGAGAGCAGTAACGGTCGCCTTTGCAACGTCTTCTGGGCTGAATTTGACCGGGTGGGATTGGCCGGCAGTTACCATGTTGGGTTTCAAGAGAGTACCTTCCAAGAATACGTTGTGGTCGGCGAGAGCCTGGAAAATACATAAAATAATAAAATCAAAAAACTCCTTTATTGCCAACAAGATCACAAGCTGTGAAAAAGCAGCGTCTAAAGTAAGTGCATCTAAGATGTTTTGAATAAGTCGTTATAAAAATACAAAAGATTGACACAGTATACACTACAATACATAGTAAACCACCACATAGAATGAATGTTGAATTAAATTGACATGATTTAAAATTATATCACAGCCCAATTCAAAATTTTCTTATCACTTATTTATCTTATATTAGTAAGGCTTATAGTCTATACAGAGTAATGCACAAACGTCATATGTTCGTTGTTCATTTCTTGGTCTAAACGGTTTTTAAATTGATATCTGGAGGTGGACCTGACAGCGTTGTTACTTAGACCATTCCAATGGTGGATCACTCTGTTAGTCAGGAGGAAATTTCTTCGAAGCAGCTTATTACATTTTTCTTTGGAAAGTTTTTGCTTATGTCCTCTTAAATTAGTGTTATGATTAAAGTGGTAGATTTCCCTCAGGTTACATGCATAGTGATTATTCAATATTTTAAATGTTTCCACAAGATCGTCCCTAGTTCTTCTTTCCTTTAACGTTGTAAGGTTCAGCTGGGTTGGCTGTTCCACATAAGGCAAGTCTTTGAGTTCTTGTGGTAATTTGCTCATACGTCTCTGCACCCTTTCAATCTGTTCAATATCTTTTACATAATATGGATTCCAGACAGACTGGGCATATTCGAGCTTAGGTCTTACATATGATTTGAGTAGTTTCAGTATAATTTTTTTAGACAGGCCTTTAAAGGATTTTTGAATTAGGTAGATCATTGTGTTAGCATTTTTGCACATTTGTGCTATGTGAGTTTCCCATTTTAAGTCAGAAGTGATAGTGATTCCCAGATCTCTTTGTTTTGATACTGATATTATTTTTGTTTGCTCAAAGTAATAGTAATAAGCTTATTGCCGAGATGTCTCTGTTTTACAGATACTTTCACGGTGAACAGCAGTGGCCCCAGAACGGATCCCTGAGAGACACCACTGCATACCTGGTGATCTTGTGAGAGTGTAAAATCCACACGCACCTGGAACATTCTACCTGCAAGAAAGCCCTCTCAATCAGCTGTAGAAGATTACCCCTGACTCCATAATGGTTTAGTTTGTAGATTAAAGCTGGATTTATAGATTGACATAACATAAGCATAGCATAAGCATAAGAAGTTAAACATTCATATTTAAGTTAGGCAATTTATAGATCGACATAACATAAGACACAACATAAGCTTGACATAAGAAGTTGACCGATGTTCAACTTTTTATGCTATGTGCTTATGTTCAACCAATGAAAACACAGAATTTTAATTGTATTTACCTTTTGAAAGAATGACATATGCGATGTTCAATAAAGTTTGGTGTTTTGGCTTTTTGAATGCTTGTTCTTTTTGAGAATGGTAAGGATTTATAAATTAATATACATAAGACTCTATAATATACTTCTTTAAAAAATTTAAAACAAAATTATAAATTTGTAAGGTTAGTATTTGCGATTTACCGCTCAGGCGCAACATAACATAAAGCCTATTTATAAACGGACCATTTCTTGTAATGTGCTTATGCAATGCTATATCTATGCTATGCTTATGTTATGTTAATCTATAAATCCAGCTTTAGAGCTTTGTCGGTATTTTATCAAAAGCTTTTTCAAAGTCGAGGTAGATGGCATCAGTTGGTTCTTGATTATCATCCGCTAATGTCCATTCGTTGAGTCTAATTAAAAGGTTTGTGAATGTTGACTTCCTTGGAAGCAAGCCATGTTGTTGTTCGGGAATAACATTCGTCGCCAGGAAAAAGTCTGTAAGTTTCTTTGTTATTATTTTTTCCATGCATTTCCATAGGGCATTTGTGAGGCTGATTGATCTGTAATTTTCAGCATGTTGTTTATTTCCTTTTTTAAAAATTGGAGTAACTATGGCTTTCTTCCACACTGTGGGAACCTCTCCTGTACTAATAATATTGTTAAGCAGGTTGGATAGTGGCTCTTTTATAGTTTTCACACAGTTCTTTGGAAATACTGGTGGGATTTCATCAGGCTTGGAACTAGAGTTAGGTTTGAGTGATTTAATTGCATTCTCCACTTTTTCTGGTGTAAATATAATATTGCTAATTTCCAATCTGGAGTAGGTCTCTAAAGGAAGCATAGGCATAGCTGTGTTTGGGCCCAGTCTTGTGAGGACACTCAAACTGCTCTGCAAAGCATTCTCCAACTTCGAAACTTGATTCATATGGTTGTTGGGTGCTTTTGTCAATTATGCTGAAATTGATATGTCTGGAGTTGAGGGTACGATTTATGTATGAATAAAACTGTTTATAATTAGTTAATAGATTGTGTTCATAAGTTCTTTTAGCTGCCACTATGCATATTTTAGTTTTATTATTTTGTTGTTGATATTTTTGATAGTCCTCTTCAGTTTTGCTATTCTTATATTTATGCCAAAGATCTCGTTTCTTCTGGATCTCCTTAAAGACTTCCCTGGTCAGCCACGGTTTTTGGGTGTTAACTTTTTGAGGTTTGATGGGTATATGTGTTTCAATTGGTGTAGTTATTGCTTCATAAATGTCTTCAATACTAATTGTGTTTGCTGATTGATGTAGTTGTTGTTGAAGTGTGTTATTGACAGCTTCATAGTCCACTTTCCAAAATTGCCTTTTATAGACCTTGTGAGTTGGTTGGGCGATTACATGGCTGTGAAAACTATGTAGTCACTTTTCCTCAATGGTGCATGTTGTTGTATATCATAAATAAGCTTTTCCTCATTTGTTACAAGTCCTAAAAGTGATATTTGCTTATTTCGTATTCTAGTTGGAAAATTGATAAGTTGGTATCCTCTATGATTTTTCTAGCTTTCCAAGAAGTCATAGCTACATTGTTATGTGGATGCATCTCCAGTCTATCCCAGATAATTTCTGAGTAGTTGAAATCTCCCATGATAAAGACAGGCTCTTTCAACATCATGGCCCTCTCAACAGCCTGTATTAGCCTTAGATTTTGTTTCTCAGTTGTTTTTTGCTTTGGTCTGTAAATACATGCTATCAAGAATTTGACATTGCTGATTTTGACTTCAAGCCATAGGGATTCAATTATTGCACCAGTTGTTTGAAATTATTGACTTGTCAAAATACATGCACCTTATGATCCGCAATGTTGTTTTTGACAAAAACACCGACCCCCCTCACCCCTCCATATGTTTCTAGGTCTTTATGTAGAGTAGCATATCCTGGTATTTGTATAAAATTGTCAGGTATTTGGTCAGTCAACCATGTTTCTGTGATTTATTATGGTAGGTTTAGTGTTTTGTATACTGACTTTTAGTTCATCAAGTTTATTTATCATGGAGCATAGATTACTATACCAGAAGGAGACCTTGATAAGTGACATATTTAGTTTTTTGAGCTTTATTTTTATCGTTCCGTGAGAAAACCATTTTTGGAACACTATAAATGTACTTGACACGAATGTTCGCCTCTCCTCTTTCTTTTCGTTCTTCCAGTTCTTTAAGGACAGTTTTTAGGTTTGTTCTTTGAAGGGGAGTTTGATCTGCTTTAAAGTAAATATTTTTTCATTAATTTTGTTCTTATTTCGCAGTATTTGTCTAGCTACAGTTGGTGATAAGGTAATAAATTGGTCTGACCTTACCCTGTGCAGGTGCTCCAAGGCGGTAGACTTTAATATCATGCTTTTGAATATCTCCTTTCACTCTTTTAACCATCTCCACTGCCTTGCTCAGATCTAGTTCGTGTATATGTTCATGTTGTTCTGAATTATTCTCCTTTACTCCAAAAAGTAGGATATTTGAGGCCCGTCTTTCTCGTTCAGCCATTTCGCATAGGGTTGGTTCAACTGTCAGGCTGGTTTCACTTGGGGTATGTGCCCTCGAAACAGCCGTTGGTGTACTTTGTTGTGTTGTTATCACCACATTCAGTTGTTTGACTTGTTTTTTTAAATCCGAAGTGTCCGCTACTACCTGTGCATATGTTGAGCATTACTTTCCACCTATTGTTTCAATTCTAGCGTTTCCCTTTCTAAGTTAGTGATTCTATCGTTCATTGACATTAGTGTTGAATAGCCCGATACACTATGTGCAAAAGTGTTTTAAACAGTTCGAGTGCTATATAGCACTCTTATCTCATTTGAGGTAAGATAGTTACAGTTCCTGCAGAAAACGCTCCTGCATATATCACACGCACAGCCAAACAGTTCCTTAATTTCCCTTGATTTTGTTGTGTCTATAAAATAACAGTCCTCTTTGCACTTTGAACATTTCAACTTGGTCATTGTGTTCTTATGTTTATGTTTTTAGGATTTTTGAGGGGCAGAATTTCAATAATTTATGTTTGGTACGATTTTAACAAGCTAAGAATTTTTTATGACGGTTTAAATTTTTGTTAGGTTAGGAGTTACAAATTTTTCGGTTTAGGTTGATTTTTATCAAAAATTTATATACTGGCTGTTTAGTCCCATTTTGGTTTACTGTTATTTGATAAAATTACTTTAAAAAGTTTTGTTATTATTTCGATGTTTTAAGATTTCCCCGAAAGTTAAATTCCTCGACCGTTTGTACTCGATGCGCGCGATATAATTATAGATATAGACTGAACATGTCCAAAATGGAATAACTCTAAACCAGTAAGCGTCATTGAACTGCGCAATCTGCGCACAACAGCCTGGCACTGCTCATCCTCGATTGAAGGCTTAAGACATGTTTTTCCCAGTTGGGATATCTATCAATGTTCAGGCCAAGATATTTTAGAGAATCCGCCACAGGGACCGATCCGCGATCTATTCGTACATATAGAGACTCCTTGTTCTGCCTGACTCTACTGAAAACAATTAATCCTGTCTTATCAGTGTTAAGCTTCAGGCAACATTCGCTCAACCGTAGGGCGTAGAAGGATCTGCCAATATCACTGACATATCATCAGCATAGTGACAAGCCCTACCACCCCATAGACTCGTCGGCAGACCATTCACGTACAGCACGAACAAAAGTAAACCCAAAATAGATCCCTGCGGCACACCCTGTTTTATTGCGGTTTTCCCGGAACAGGTGATAGTGCCCTTTTGATTGACGCTCAGAAAGTCGGCTCTTTCCCTGAAATAAGAACCAATCACCATAGCAGCCGCTCCCCTAAAGCCATCACTTTCCAGCAACAATTTATGGTCGAGGGTCTCAAAGGCCTTCAAGAGGTCAAGGTACAATCCAGCAACCAATCCTGTTATTTTCCAGTTGTTCATAAACATGTGTTATAAGAGTCGAATATGGTCATTTCTGTGGATATTCCAGGTATGAACCCATACTGATTGATGACTGTTGAGAATCTGGTGTTGAAATGCAAATTCAATTATGCGATTGTACAGTGCCCTCTCAAAAACCTTAGACACTGACGGCAGCAAAGAGACAGGTCTATAGTTGGAGCAACTATGCCTATCTCCTTTTTTGAATATGGGTATAATTTTAGCAATTTTTAAATCATTCGGAAAAATTCACAAAATGAAGGTAGAATTTATCATGAAAGCCCCTGGAAGACTAATTTCCTAAGCTATATGCTTTAGTAAAAATATTCCCGACGAGCATTTATTAGGAAAGTTCATATTAAAAACTTCCCGGTCATCAATGGGATTAAGAAACAATGTTGGGAAATTCAGGTTTAGTGCAAAGTCATTATTTGTGTCCACTTGGGTTACAATAGGTATATCAAACTGATCCAAGAACAGTCTAATAATACTCTGTGGATCTTCTATTAGCTCACCCTCAGGTGAAGGGGAGCATCAACAAATATAGAATTGAGTCACCACATGTATGGACCCTGCAACAAATTACAACAATCTTTGACAGAGAACCTAAGCAACCCCAACAAAAGATGTCATGGTAAAAGGGGGCACTTTTTAACTATTTGATATATGATACTATACAGCATTCTGCGAAAATATACTAACTAATACAATCAATATATTCAATAATACAAAATTTACCTTGTAAACGAAAGCCAACACAGTTTCTGTGACTTTCTGGGCTCTTTCCAAGTCGTGGGCACCGTCGGGCAAAACTTCGGGCTCTACAATGGGTACGATCCTGTTGGCTTGGCAGATGGAGGCGTAACGGGCCAAAACATTAGCGTTTTCGATCAGGGATTGAAGAGAGGGTGTGTGCTCGTTGATCTTGAGGACGCAACGCCACTTGGCGAAATGACAGCCGTCCTTCTTGTATTGTGCGCAACGCTTGGCAAGGTCGTCTAAGCCTGAAAGAAAATTTTACTGTTATGATTCTCAGCATAGAAATACAAACCAAGGAAAGTGTATTTTAGGGACTACATCTGTGTCATTTTCTCTCTAGTTTAAAGAACTACTTAGTTCAAGCCCCATGCTACATGTACCAACTAGTACTTGCATAAATTATATAATCAAGAAGTATGTAGACACAGAGACTAATGATACAAACAGCATTTGAAACGTCAAAAACACATAGTTCTTTTAAATACTGACAATTTCAGTAGTCTATCGACAAATCTGTGGATCCATAGTGCATACAATAAGTACCTGCATCTGTCTTGTATGCTTAAAGAGAATCATGAAACGCCACAGGCTTCAGAGATGTCAATAATTAGGCTGTTTGTAAATTTGAATAAAAAAATTGATGAGATAAATCACTGTAAAAAAATAATTACCTTGAGTGGTGCTTTCATCGTTGCTTCCAAACAATGGGACGACACCAGTGTCGACCTTGATTCCAGGGATGATTCCTCTCTGTTTCAACAATTCCGGGAAGGGAGTGCCATCATCTGCTTTCTGGTAGAGGGTTTCGTGGAAGAGGATCACTCCGGAAATGTAGTCGCCGATCGTTGGGCAAGTGGTGAAAAGAAGTTGTCTGAAATAAAAACATTTTATAGAGTATACACACACTTTTAAAACATGCATATAATAAAGATAAAATCGCAAAGAAAGCTTTACCTGTACTTCCGCCTGTGTTCGTCAGTGTTCTCTACGCCTATGTCTTGCAATCTCTTGCCCATGGTCGAAACAGACTCGTCGGCGGCCAAAATACCCTTTCCAGGGGCGACGATAGCGTTGGCGATCTTGCGGAGCTCATCTTGGAGGGCTGGGTCGGGGTAGTTCCAGTGGGTAGTCATTTTGGTAGATAGTTTTTCTGGTAAACTGTAAAAAAGACGTTAGATGTTTCATTTCAAAGTTAGACCTGGGGACTTGACTGGGTCACTGAATAAGAGAAAGAAAAGTAAAAACACAACTAAGAGTTTTGGCGTGACTAAGAGTCAGAGTACCCCGGAGCGAGTGCTGTTGTATGAGATGGGCTGGTTCATTGGATCAGAAAAGCAGAGAGGAGGAAAGAAGAAAAATATACGATAGGGGTACAAAATGGGGTGATATAAACACAACTGTCGAATATATTTAATATTTTAATTTATCATTTAAAAGCTCCTTTGTTGCAGAATTTCCTAGAGATTGCAAACTTTATTTCTGCTGAGAATAAAACATAAATAATATTTATAGACAACCAAAGAAGGTATTTTATATTATTATAGTAGCAGACTTTCTCTACTTAATATCTTAAAATAATTACGAAAGAACAAGACAACAATAAGAAATTACCAGATTTCTGACATGCTTCGGCATTCTTAGGAGAGAGTTGCCCATATACCTAACCAAAACAACGAATACTTTACTCAAAACTACTGACCAAGAGGAAAGGGAATGTTCAGTTTAAGCAGCTGAACTAAAGAAACAAATTAAGTTAAGCATTAATTTGTATAAACGAGTACATGTATTCTGATCCACCAATGAAGTGTGATGACCATCGAGATAGAGCATTGATCTTATAAAACTTGATGGATCTATTTCAGTTATCACACATGCCTGCACTTGAGGCAAATCCACTTGCGAAAGCACTTTACATTATCAGGGATTTAAAACTTTTCATATTGTAAGAATAAGAATGAAAATATTATTTGTTATGGTATAGTGTTGTGTCAGTTTTTCAAAGTATTTATAATTCGATATTTACAAAATTTGATATATCCAGAGACTTCCAATATTTTGGACCTACAAAATACTTCTTCATTTGTTGCCTTTAATAATAAATCATTCGATGGATCTTTAATAATAAATTACATTATATTAACTCATTTAGGTCATTATCCGTTAATTAATATGAGCTGAAGTTCAGCTGCAATATTCCATGCCTCAAGCTGGTTCAATGTTAATGACTTTAGGGCGAAATTCCACTTAAATTGTCCTGAAGATGATACATGAAAACTCTGGAAAATGTAAATATTAAATTCTGATATTTTATTGACCTCTAATCTAACCAAAAGTTATCTCTTATGAAGATTATCATTATATTGGCTTAATCATCAGACTTGAACTTCTGCCAATAATACCTAGGATTAAATATTGAAATATATTAAGGAGACGAAATATAACAATGGTGACTCTCCTTAGTAAAGATAGCCAATAAAATTCTAAAATTAGAATATATAACTGCAAATAAAAATATAAAATAATTTTATTTATCCAGGCACTAGTCAACAAAATGATTTTCCATGTAGTAATAAGATTTCACTCCTGACAAGGAATATTATCTGAACAATTTTGGATAGTTTCCAAAATGATTGTGAAATGTTTTATAATACGACATTCTGCAACTGAACTAACAAGAATTCAGGATAGTACATATAAATTTTTTTGAAGAGGTCAATGGCTGATTCTGGCCTGAGGCTAAAAATTGTGTCCATTTCATCAACTAAGAAAAAAAATCGAAAAAGCAATCACTGAAGGTACTGTTTGATATTTACTTATTTAATTTGCCATTAGAATACTTACATTACTTCTGTAAATATTGAATAGCTATTACATTATTTTCCATCAAGTATTGCTGTCAAAACTGTTTGCTTAAAGTTATTTAAGTGCTCGTTATACACAAAGTATACAATTTCCCAATATTAGGAATTTTAATGCATATGAAGTGATTACCTATACCTATTAACCTATTCAGAGTGTTTGAAAATGTAGATACTCTCCATTTAGTTTTCTATGTATACAATTACTGCATGATATACAATACTACATATTCCTACTCCAACTCTTATAATAAACTATGCAGCAGGACTATCAAAAAATATAAATTAAATTCTTATTATTGTCCAATATTGATTGGTTTTCTGAACATAACTGTCCCTAAGAAATGAGTTTATATTTCTTATGAAAATGTGTAAGTATCATAATCGACAATCGACTGGCTACTTCTATTAACAATTTGACTTTAATTACTTAAATAAAATTGAATCGAATGAAGCCAATTCATAGACAAATCAGACAGCCTGGTCATATCGAGGTCAAAAGTCAACCAGTGCTAGAACTTCATCATCTTAGTTAAGCATTAATGGTTAACCATTAATTGTACTTAGAAGAGCATTCATATATTATATAAAGCCTGGTTTCATGACTACATAATCTTATGAAATGGTTTCACTTAAAGAACTGCCACTGGTAGGCCCTCGGGTGGGGTCTTAAATGACGGCCTTTTCAGTATAGGGAATATTACTCGAAAAATTGCAAAAATAACAATTATTTAACAATAAGAAGCTTATAGATAAGGCCATTCAGGGTTCTAATGACTTATGCTCGCTATTATGTAAATACTTATTACCTACAAAGGTAGGTAACAAACTAGAACTTTAAAAAATAGGGAGACTGACTATTATCTGCACAAAATAGACATTCAATTTCAACAATTGAAGCCCAAATTGTAATAAAGAGATCAATATTGGAAAGAAATTGTATAATTTTAATCCCTAATGTCAGCCATCAAAGTTCCAAAAAAATCACTTTTAGATGCCACTTATTGAACTGCCTATTCTACCATACATTAAGGGTTTTAATTATAAAATATCGAATACAAAACTTACGTTATTCCCTTTAAAATTCACCAACAATTTTCAAATCGTCCACTGCACGACCGGGGTGGAACTTGAACGTAACTTTTCTAAATCTAAAGGACGTTTGAAGGACAATTCAGTCAAATGACATTTAAAAACGTTAAGACGTCTAGCGGATGTTCTATCTTCCTTTTATACACGCGACGTGAGTGATGGAATTTTTACATGAATGTTTTGTATGTCACCTTAGTTATACGGGCGACAATTTTAGGGGATTATCGATCTTACGGCAAGTGAGATGAAGGTCGAAAGTGGTAAGTTCGGCGATATTGCATAACTTTACGAATAACTTTCGCCTTGCCAGCGACCTCCCTTGAACTTGAAATATACCTCAACTCAGTCAATTCTTTGTAAGAGATATTTATTTTGGTTTATTCATCTTGGCAACAATCTTCGACGTTATCGGTTTTTGATTTACTGACTAATATTCTCAAAAACTACAATATTGATCGTTTTCGTTTTCCGCCATCTAACGCAATAAAGGCATACTATGAGTTACAGAAATCTGTAACTACAGTTTAGAGGAGTTTACATTTTTTTTTCAAGTTCAATGGCGATTTTTGAATGATAAAAGGGGGTCTCGGTCTAATAATAATATTTTCCGTTGGATATTGGAAGTTGAAACTTTGCAAGTTTGTGTTTGTCGTTTGTGATATCTTAAGTGAGAGACATGTTAATTCTTGCGTTCAAAAGAATCCCTTTTTACCGAAGGTAAGGTTGTATTAGTTTTATAAAAACTATTCATACGGGCAGTTTTTAGTTCTGTTTTAGATTTTTATTTTATAGAGCTTCAAATATGCAATATATTCTTTATTGTAAGATAAGTTGAATCCACCAGTTTTGTGTATGTCATAGAGGAATTATTCCTCTATGATGTTTGTGTACAGCTTAGATTAGGAAGTCGTTGATTGTCAAATAGGATAGGGCTAAAGGTAAGGTAGGATATACAATTTTAAAACAATAGTAAGTTAAATATATATCTCTGATACGCTTTGAGCTTTGACGCTTTCAGCTGGGAATTCATGTGTAATAGTAGTAATAGTGGCTCCCCAATCAATACACATCATTATTGACCCAACTAGAAAAGAAGGCGGTGAATCTAAGAAAAGCAGTAGCCAACATGGCCACCCCCGTTGGGACCGAAACTAAATGCGATAAAGGTTATATTTCGAGTTTTTAATATAAAATATAGTTAAAATTGTGAAATTTGTGTATTTGCAGTGAACAATTTAAGCATGTAATTTATTGTGTTAATGGCAAGGGCATTGCCGTGTGTTCGTGAAAATAGACTCTTAACCCTACTACACTATACTATACTTCCTAAGTATTTTACATTATACAATTAAATACTTATAGTTTATAGTTGGGGACTGATTGCTATGGTACAAGGTGTGTTTCCATAAATATCTATTCTGATTTTAGAGCTGATAATACCTTCTTCTTCTTCATGTGCCATGTCCTCCTAGGACGTCGGCGATCATCATTATGATTTTTATTTTATTAGCAGCGGCACGAAACAGGTTTGTAGAACTAACATCATACCACTCTCTCAGGTTTTTCAGCCAGGACGTGCGTCTTCTTCCTGGATATCTTCTTCCTTGGATTTTGCCTTGCATGATATTCTGTAAGATACGGTACTTTTCCCCTCTCATAACATGTCCAAAATATTCCAACTTGCGTTTCTTGATGGTAAACATGACCTCCAGTTGCTTCCGGAGACGGGCAAGCACCTCGGTGTTTCGGACTCTGTCCACCCATGATATTCGTAGCACGCGACGGTAGCACCACATCTCGAACGCTTCTATTCGGTTACCCATTGTCTTTGTTAAAGTCCACCCTTCCATTCCATAGTACAGAATTGGAAATACGTAGCACCGTAGTAAATGAATACGTAGGGGTATTGACAATGTTTCAGATTCGATCTTGGTCGATTTTCTAAACAAACAGAGATGTGCTCGTAGGCATTATAATTTACCATAGGGGCTAGTTCTAAAGTGACCTTGTAAATAAAACAAAGACCTTTATCATTAGATGAATATTTTAATAAGATATTTTACTTGAAAACAACTGAAAGCTCATAAATAAACAAAATATAAACATTGAATTATTATATGTAGTCTGTGCTACGATATGGACATCAGTCTAGGCCAAGTATCGACCTTGCATAATATTACAAGAATAATACCTTAAAAGCTAAAGCATTGCATAAACAATTGTAATGTTAAACAAATATGTGGTTATAAACGCTGTATTGCAGCTAAGTGCAGTTAAATGCCCATTAAAGTCCCTGCGGAACTGCTACGTATGAGCTCGGTTAGCTGAGATAACTTTGATATGAAATACAGTAATATTCAAGCAATAATAACAGGATAGATATTACCTTAATGTCCACCTATAAGCTACTATGTACACTATGTTCACAGTTGACGAGAAACGTTCAATGTTCAGCAGTTTATCTTCCAACACTGGGGAAAGTCACTTTAAAAAACACTTGCTAAGTCTCTGTTGTAGCTTCTGTATACAATGTAATTCAATTTCTTGCAAATAA